>ML119818.1:0-105325 GCA_003788565.2 Ascobolus immersus RN42
CGACACCGAGCACTCTTTCCGTATTTCCAATCCGTGCCTTATACTCCGTACGGCCTCCGTAGTCACCCGATTATTGTTCCCAATGGCCCATCCGTGCCATATAATTGCCACCGGCTCTATCCTATCCCGATTGAAATGGACCGATTGAAACTCCAGCTTAGTTATGGCTATCCCCTATTCGAAATAATTTCCCACTAATTTAGGGGGGAATTTGAAGTGCCAGGGACCTGTGTTTTAATCTTTGGTGGGAACCTGGGCCAGGAATGACAGTGTTATCCCTGTCATCAAAATCATTCTCTTGATGTACCTTTACAATGTCTTTGAAAAGAGTAGTCCAGACAGCTTGCTTTGCGGCGTCCTTCGCCTTTTGCTCTCGTTCAAGTTTTGCTTTCACCCGCCGAACAACATCCTCGGCCTTGCGTAACTCCTCTTCCCTTCGATTCTTTATCATTTCCCTTGCCTTTGAGACCTTAAGAACACCACCTGTCTGCAGTTTTCGACGTCCAGACTGATGCCGGAGATCTCGAGCTTTTTGTGCTGCCGTAGTGTTTGCCATATGAAGTTTTGCGAGGTTGCCAGCGATAGCCTGTATCATTGAACCTACGCATACGTCAGTATTCAGGCTACCAGTGCAGATGGTAAAAGACCGTACCCTTCAAATACTTCTCCATTCTTCGTCACTTCGGGCTTGCGTTCAGTGGATCCACATCAGATTGCAAGTCAATCAAAATCTCTCCATGTAGTCGCTTTAGTGATCTTATCGTGACAGGCGTTTCAAGAATTGTCGGCTCTGAACACTCAGGAGTTTGCTGTCGAATGTTGGTCTCGGCTTCAGTTTGTTTCGGGACCGCTTCACGCAGCTTGTCGAGAACAAGGTCGACGTCGAAAGGCTCTAATCCAGTTGCACGGAAAGATGAGCGAATGGTGGTTTCTTTCATTGCTTGTTGTCGGATTGATGTAAGGTTTGCGAGGAACTCGATCTTGTCGAAGTCTGGATTGCCGAGCCTTGTTGCCTCTTCAATTGCCTTCGAGTGAAAATGCTTGTAAGGTTGAAAGATCATGACATCGAGAGGTTGAAGGAAATGAGTTGTGTGTGGTAGTAAACACAAAGGAATGATCTTGTTATCATCACAATAGCGAACAAACTCGACTGTACAATGTGAAATGTGGCCGTCCAGTAACAACAAACGGTACTCACCAACCTGAACTTTGCGAGTCTCTTCATCAAAGTGATGCACCCATTCAAGCGAAACAGCGTCATTAATATAACCTGTATCAGAGACTGCGACAGCATAATCATCACCGAGACCTGTCTCTGCATACCAGTCCTCAAGGTGGTCGCTTCCAGGCATCACGACCATGGGATCAATGGCGGCACCCGCAGCACTGACACATTCAATGACAGTGACAAGCTCTCGACAGCTTGCTGATCCAAGTGTTGGCCGACGTGATGCATCTAAGGTGATAACAAACTGGTCTTTCCCAATACCAACCCGGAAACCTTCAAAAATGCAAGTCAACAAAAGCTGAAGTGGAATAAATAGTACATACCTGATTTATCTGCATTCCATATATCCGTCGCTTTAATCTTGTACTGCTTGCATAAAGCCCGAAACTTTTCCAACCACTGCTTGATTTCTTCAGGTGTTTGCTGAGCTGTTTTGCGGTCGCTTTCCATTGTGTATTGACGTTGAATAAGATATTCAGGATGTCGCTTTAAGAAACGTCTGCTCCATTTGCCGGATACCGTGGGAATTTTTGAGTCTCCTGAGTGCGCATCTTTAAGTATCTGGTTTGCGAGCTTCGTAATATCAGCGATTAAAGGTGAAGTACCAATCTGATCCAATTCGGCCAAATGACAACAAAGCGCTGTCTCCTGCTCCTCTGATAATTTTCGATTTGCACCTTTTCTTTCCTTCTTTGATTGTCGGCCCTTTAAACGCTCAAGAAGACGATTATAAGGCAGTTTATAACATCTTGCGATATCACTAACCCTCATACCTTCCCGCTCATCCTCTGGTGTTGCCTTCCAAGCGATGACAATACATTGAATTCGTTCTTCGAGTTCGGCATAGGTTTCTTTCGGGCGGGGTGGTACGGCTCCTGGCGCACATAGGAATCCTGATATCTCAGAAGTAAGTATAATTGGGTGAGATCTTGCCTTCATGATGGTATATGCAAAGTTAGACAGATAGAATAAGAAGATACCGGCGAGAATCACTGAGTTCAAAGGGGGCTCGGGTGATGGTGGAATTTTTCACTCGATACTAAAATTAAAGGGGTGTAATTGCCAAGACGCCTAAGGGATCTAACGTTGAACTGGATTCACGTTGAACTGTCCGGCACCCTTCTCTGAAGGGTGCCATTTTTTCCAAAGGACCAAAAATTGTCGTGTGTCAACACTGATCCCTGGGCACGAGTATGTCGAAGAAGCAGCCAATAATAATCGTCCTGAGTGATGTTGGGTGCTTTGAGCGGCATTTGGATCGCTGGCATCTTGCTGGCTTGGAATGGTGGGACGGAAATTGTTTGGTCGAAAAGAGGTCTTCCTGTTGCTGCTTTTACAAATTATGCTGACATAACGGGTTTGATTAGTAATATCCGTACCTGCCTCCAACTTCTGACCTTCTGGATTTGCAACATCTTGAACGTCACGCACAACACATATCATAAGTCGACGTGTTACCTGAGCTGAGTATATACTTGTATCTTTTGATTGAGCTCGTAAGCTGATCAAGGCAGAGCAGTTTTCGTATAGCAAAATTTTCGAAATTTCCGGTACGCACAAGGCCTTCAACTTGAATTGGGCATTTGGGTGGCTGCTGCTTTCCGTTCTCGTCGTTAAGCCGTGGGAGCTTTCTCATAACATATAAACGTTGAGATGCTAGCTGGCTAGTATGCATCAGAGGCGTGATGTACTTCCTCTAGATCATCATCGATCATCTGGATTGACCGAAGCTATGTACACACTCGTACCCGTACCCTGCGATCCTCAGTTACTTGACAAGTATAACTTCGAGTCAGATGAACTTGCCGTCTGCTTGTGGTTACAACTCAGCTTTCTCTATCCCTGTACATGTAAGTGGGCCTCAAGTACTACAAGTGCACATCCTATGGTGCAGACAGGTGTTACACTGTACAAGACCTAGGATACTGTATTGGAAGTTCCAAATGAATGAGATGTCACCAATCAAAGCCGGCATTACCTGGTTAATGCGACGTGCAGAAAGCTGCTTTCGTCAAATTGCTGGTGAAGTTAGTGCGGTCTCTCTGTACAACTGTCACACATTATTTCTCCTTCAAGGATACCGAAGCGATTCACACTCAGAGCTATGAATGGCTGACTTCACTTCGTAGAAAAAAGGAGTTCTGGAAGTTATGGCTCAACGTCGAGATACACACGGCACCGGAAATGACGTCGCTGTATGATCGTGAGTGGATCTAATCGATCTCCGGAATTGCCCTAATCAATTAGCTTTCTTCGGTTCGGAAGCCGACGGTCCTTTAGAGCCCTCGCTTGGTTATCAACAATTCAAGAGGTTCCTCGATACCGCTCGATACCGAGCAGCAAACCACCCCTGGCTTCTGTGTTCTCGGCCCATCATCTCCACGTTTTCTTGTACCCATGTTTTCTTGTGCTACGGACCAGTGCACCACCTCATGGCTGCACGACCACTATGTACAAGTACACAGTTGTAGCATGAAAGCAGCAAAGTCAGGTACAGATTTCTTCTCCTTATCGCTGGGACCTTCTACAAGTACTATGTACTTACCTAACCCATGGCATGCTTGGGGATATTCAAATTCCGCAGGACTCACAGCATCGATGCAGAAGCCGGTTGTCAGTGAGTCTTTACATGGGGAAGTGATCTGGGTCAAATCGAGGGTAGTGAAAAGAGGGTGCATCTAAAGGAGGAGCATCTGAATCTTCAATGGCATCATCCTGGAGAACCGCAATCTAAGTAGGGAGTCTGCGTGGGAAAGTGGGAAGACTCACCGATATCCGCGTGCCGAATCTCCACATTTGGGTACTTTCGCGTATCCACCACGCTAATCGTGAACCAACTGGCTAGCTAAAATACCTAGGCTGGTCTTGTATGCAGAGGAAGAGGCAAACACACCAAAATACTACAACTAAGGTTAGTGACCTTCGGCTCAGAGTACCCCTTGGCTAACCACTTGACAAACAGCTGAAGCCTCGACGGCGAGTTGTGTACACCAAAGCCACCGGAAGAAACAACAGGAGATGAGGCCACCGACGCTATTTTGGGTCGGTCTCTCCACAAAACTCGGACTTGACGATTCCCAGACAAATTTGGACATACTCCGATGAAAGGCCAATGACTGGGAATAACTGGCAACTTTTCAATGGTGTCGGAAGGGAACAGCACTCGTCAAGTACAGCGGTGCGCACTTGGTGCTTCAACTGATTGCCGGTTCATTCGTACCCTCTTGCAGCCAAACCCACTGCCTGCTGGGCTACTTGTAGTAAGTGCAGGGTCTTGCTGTACTACGTACCTACTTATTGACCACGAAAGGCAATCTGAACTGCGAACCTCTCCCCGACAAGAATCTCAAGACTTGGTTTCTGCACACTAGCAATGCAAAGGATCGCGAAGGTGAGAATCCAGCATTTCATCAGAAACATACTCATAACATCCGTACTTGTACGTATCGTTCAGAGACCTTCGACTACAATTATTGTCAGCCCATGTTTTAGACAGGTTGATGTCTTTGCTTGCCCTGATGTTGAGGCCTTACCTTACAGACCTACTCCATGTCAGGAGAAATATCCCGGAAACGTTGGAACCAGCCGCTCACGCTGGAACTTGCAGACAGGAGATTAAACTTACGAGAGAGCAACCTGATGTTCCATGTCAATGTCATCACGTCTGAGAGCCTCGTGCTCTGGGGTAAACGGTTCGTCGCACAGGCCCTGACTACCACCACTTCCCAATCTGGCGGCTTGTGCTAACGCTTCCAGGCCCTTACATACCACACTACCGTTAATCTACCGTTAAAAGTTCGTGATGTGTGTTGTTATTTGCAGGAAACACATTCTACACTATTATAGCGTCGATTGGGGATGGGTATTCACGGATGCTGTCTGCATCCTGCCTGCTCGCGAAGGACAAACTCGGAGCGGGCTCCTACCGAGCAGACCTCGGTTACCAAACAACAGAAGCTAGTCGAGTACACTTTCTTATTGACAAAAGGTACTGACATGCTTATAATATACTTACCTTCGGTATTTGAATACATTCATAAACGAACACTTGGCTTCCCCGGATTGTATGTCTAAGAATGAGCATTCTAATAAGTTAAGTACTAAGTACTTATCTCTAAAAATGACATTACTTAAGAACTAACAAATATTATAGACGTACTAGACACCGGTCTATGAATTACAACGCATTAATGTATTGGGTACTTCCTGGACGTCGACGGTTTGTAATCCTTCTCAGGTATCTCGAAAACTGAAAACTTCCGCATTTGTGCGCCAAGAAATGCGAGATCGAGAGTCGCTCATTGACTGACCGGTATCATCATTGACTTGTCGCTCTCGTCCTCTCTTCGAGAGTACTTCGAGCGGGATAGCTCTCATCTTGATTCTTAAGTATGGTCTCGGTTTTGAACATTCTGCTTACCTTTCTCTTAGATGGACGTGAACCTGGAAGAGAACCAAAGCTTAAAGTACCGTGCCGTAAGTACAGGTATAATCGTCCGAAAGCTTCTATTTTGTAAGATTTGCCCTATGAAGTAATTAACACCCGCCCATCATTTATGCTCCATATATATATGCTTCAGCAAACTGACCGCCATGATATTGGGCCAATAGGGTGTCCATAGTGGATGCTCGTTGTGTATACTTCATACCTATAGTTTATGCAAATGGGAGTGACGAGCTCACACTCGATCCAACTCCTGGTATACATAGCCATCCCCCTGCATCCCATTAGTTATACGCGATATGGGCTCTTCGCTTTGCTGAGTCGGTCGTACGCTCAGGTTTTCAGCTCCCGAGTACATACTTACTGTACATACCGGATAATCAATGCTTTTTGCACGGGATCACTATGATTTACAAATCTCAGGGACAGGAAGACAGATTGAAAGGCTGCCCTGATGCTACTTGTATTTGCCTCCATTACTACGTTTTAGGGGTTACGAGCTACCGTAAGCCGGAACGAACGATTAAAGTAAGATCAAAGGCCGGGTAGAAGATAAGCAATCTGCAAGAAAAGCAGTAACAACAGGGCTTGAACTTGGTTTACTAGTACTTGTTACAGATTCATCCAACGTTAACTGTCAGTCCCTGTACACGAGAGGTGGGAAGCACAACTATTTTGCGAACAGCGCTATACCGTTTAGGGATAACTTTCTTCCTACGACGTTTCAGGAATTCAGGCACCGAAGAACAGGAAGTTGCAAATAGGTATCTGAAACGAAAGTTCTGTTACTAACGTCTTGAGATATCTTCAAATATCCTGCTGCATAGGTCAAGTATACACTGATGGCGGATAACGTGAGTTGAAACAGCTTATGATCAGCTGCCGGCCCTTTCTTGATAGGTCTGCATATTGCAATCTTCAGAGGAGACGATCTGGTTCACACAAGACACACTCGGTATCATGCCGGAGTCTGCTACTTATGTAGCTGGAGAAAAGTTACATAAATATTTAACTGGGACACGTTTCGTTTGCAGGGCTCAACTAAGTGCGAACTGTTGGTCAGCTCAGCATCGCCATCATGCGACGATTACCGGAACCAGGGATTACGAAGAGCTGGCATGAATCCCAGAAACAGGTCGGCTAACGATGCGTCTCACCGAGTGCACATTTGTACTCCGAGACTGGTGTGGTGATCCTGAAGAATCAAGTTATCCTCGGCTTGGAAAAGCTGCGTCTCCAGCGAAATGATGAGGGCTAGCATCTTGCACAAGTGCCGATTCTTCAGACATCTTGCGCAGAATCGATGTTATGGTTGCTTTTACAGTCGAACACTTCTGGAAGTTAAAACATCCCATCTCGGAGTGGTGAAATGCTTTCATTGGTTCAATATTTGGGGGCCAGAATGCTTTCTTTTCACTTCATGATCAAGGGGCGGAATTAATTATGCGAAGAAGAGACAATACTATTCCGATCCCAGCTAACTGATGTGAGGTTGTGCTCGGCAACGTGATCCCGTGGTCTTGTAAACGAAGGCAAGGCCTCGGATTGTTCCGTTATGCGGAATTTATCTCCCTCGGTACGAATGCATTCGGCATACCGACCATTCTATGGTAAGTTTCATGTTTTACTACTCGGTACCACCAGGACCATGATATCTTTAAATGAACTCAAGTCTAGTTCAGGAATGACTTTGTCAAGGTACTTCATATCCTTTTCGTGAGAAGGCAGGGAGGAAGTAATAAGCTTGGAACTGCTTAACCGCTGCAGCTGGATATACGACGCGGACTACATACGGTAACCACAAGCACTTCCGCTCATAATCAACTTCGCCAACGTTGCAACGTCAACATGCCGAAGTGCAGATCTGAAGAGGATAGAAAATTCAACATCCCGAGGCAAGGTAGTACTACGAATGCACTGCTTACAGCGACTTTTCGGGACAAGGAGAGTTGAACCCCTTATCCATACGTACTTTGCGAGTGTACATTACTAAACTTTGGTCTATCCGCGCGTTTAATTTTGTCGCATAACCTTCATACTTAATTTACGTAGCCGAATATCCCTTGTGTCATGTATTTGGCTTGCGGGGTGGCCGGTGGGACAAATAATGACACTGTTGACAAAAGCAGTTCAGCCTCTCCCTCTTCTCCCCCCTTTACAAAGCCAACACTATTATGAACATGCTAAAACGGTACACAAAGTCGTCGCATAAGACTACGAGATGTGGATTTAATATACAACCTAGTCTACGGGAGATATTAAAGTACCTAGACGCGGTTAGATTAATGTATGTTATATTAATATTAATATATCGGTACTTACATATCCATGGCCCAAGCTTCATTTGCGTGGTCTGGATGGAATTCGCTTGAGCATGCGCATATGTACAGCTCCGGAATGGTCGACTCTCGCATTGGGTTATTGCGTTGCACAGGAAAGTGTATCACGAGAGGCACAATAACATACTCTCCAACAACTTACCATGTAGTAATACGTAAACAGTAGAGCCATCACAGCTGTACAGGCAGTACGTCCATGACGCATGCGAATCATGCTGAGGTGGAGGTATCAATACTACAGTTCAAGGAGAGAAAGCAAGCCAGGCGACGCAATCGGGCTTAGAAAGCTTAAGAGTCCTCAGGTTTATCGAATATTCGAATGTCTGAACCAAGAAGTATTGCCATACTCATATGCGTTGCAGAATGATGCTACGAAGCTACAGTTTAGCACGGCAGACATGAAAGTAAACTACTTAACCCAGATCTCAATGTACATAGATCGACTTGACCACGCTACATTTGCTGCATGATGTACGTTTGGATGGTATGTAGCTGGCGCCACACTGGAGTACGACATGGCTGTATCTGCTTCGACACGTCAAGCTTGCAAGTAGTGGAAGACAGCTGCGTGTTATAGTGCTAATACCCGACCGTCGAACCTGGCTTTGAATCCACTGTTGAATTTATTAATATGAGAGTTTATGCTACTGTATCGTCGATTTTGATATTATGATCGATTGACTTGGAAGTATGTACATAGATGCTTGTACGTGAGCTTCGTACAGCAGACAACTCGTACAACTGAATCGTCAGGCATATTAGGCAGTACACCGTGACACACGTGAACCTAAGGCATGATTAATCGATGATTCGATTACCTTAGTTGACACCAATTACAGTATCACAGAGCGGGAGATAGGCTCAGAAGCGTCATCGTGGTATACGGTAAACGTTCGGCCGGTAAGCACCTGGGCTGTTTTGACGCATCTTCTCGTACTCCCTATCAGCTCTGTACATTGTACTGATAATTGCGGATGTCTGATGACATGGGAACGGTTATCTGTGACGGGTTGATCAATTGAAAGTCCGAAGAAGCCCATCTAACGTATTGCGAAGCTTAAAGATTCTTCAAACTTACTTAAGAAGTAGCTTACTTCTTATTATTATATTGCGAACTTATAAAGAAGTCTAGTCTAACCAGCCGATCGCAACGATGATTATACTAATTAGTTATAAACTGACACTGGTCACGGGATTCCTAACCGTCAGCTTCCTCCAATCTGCAATTTCGTGAACAGCTGCAAGTATAAAGTACTTTCTTATTAAGATAAAGCCATATCACAACCCAGTGTATTAGAATGTTTCATTTCCTCCATACACAGCACACACCGGAATTGCAAACATGCGACAATGACGGAATGGCTTGACCATCTCCGAAGATCGAGTCTAAGATAACTGTTTCTAGCGACCATCTGCAACCTTTTCTTTCAGGAACACCGTCCTAACCCAAAGTATAACCCTAGTAGCTGGTGCTAACAAGCGACACGTTGTTAGGGTCAGGAACAGCCGTGTTAGCTGGAAATAACCGAGCAGGGTCTAAACCTCGTTGCAATCAAGCGGAATGAACGACACAGGGCAGATGTGATGAACTGTGTAAGCAGTATAAGTAACGCAAGTGTGAAGAGTAGCGGCCGGAGACAGATATCAAAAATCTTGGATTCAGCCGTATTGAGGGTCTAGAATCAAGGGAGTTGGACTTTTACTTGCCTGCTTCTTGTTCAAGTACATGACATACGGAGTGTCTATGTTGTCGGTACGAGATAGGACTGCACCTATGATGGCACTATTTACAACGTACAGCTTGCTTCATCCGAACTTTGAACGCCTAAGTACATGAACAGCTACATAACGGGTACCTACATAACTGTCCACATCCATGGAATCTTACAAAAAGGCTCGGCAGGCACCGGAACTCTTACTGCCAGTCGACTTCAGGGGCAAACGTATGCACAAGAAGGCTCGATAGGTATGGATTCAGTAGGTTTTCCCATTTCAGCATATGAGATGATCCGTACTTCGGACAAAGATTTCCCGCATAGTAGAGCACCCAGAGAGTCCAGAAAGGCGTACAAGCCTACCCGTGTGGAGAAAAGACTCTGTGATACCCCTGTCAGACCCGTGGTTCCCGTTTATTGCGACTTCGCCAGTCTAGGTTACAAAAGAGCACTAGCTACAAGAAGCTCTTTACAGTGGCTGAAAGCAAAGGCGAGCTTTAACCTCATCGTTGATCCCTACTAGCGGTTCCTAATCCCAACTGAAGGAACTTTAAAGCGACCCCCCGATAAACTTTAGGGCCTACTACCAAGAGCGATACCATGTGGTAGCTCTGACATTCAGGACGCTAAGCCTGCCATGGTTAGTAATTCAACAATGTTTGCACCCCTCCTAAAATCTCTTAGCTTCCCAGCTCTCGAAACAGACCCGAATTCTACCCGTTTTGGAAAAGTGGGGTTATGCAGGCGAAGAGCGCAGGAGGGTAGGTAATTTGGAGTACGGTAAATCGGGTTATCGATGCACCCCCTTCACTACCGGTACCTAGACTGCATCTTGTTCTCGTTTCCTCCACCACTCACTTTGAATCCTTTAGCAGCCTTTCGACTTTTTGCAATAGAATGCTTGGGCAGGGATCCTAGGCAAGAGTTCTGCAGCGGTGATTCTTCAGATGAATATTTCTGTGGCGGTTTGGGGGTTTCCGGCCTTTGAGTTGCAACGTTGAGGTTAAGTTGCGAATCCCCCATCGGTGGTCACTCATCGATGGCGCATTTCGAGAGTTCCCCAAAACTTCATCATTTCATCCGTGCTCTTGACAAGCGCACGTCGTAACAGCCAGACGGGCATTTTTTGTTGCAACTTGCAGACCGCACAGAGCTCGAGCTGAACTCGTGGCTTTGGGACGAAATCATGAAGGGGAAAACCGTTTCTGTACTCCCTTCCAGATTTCATTCCAGACCTTCTAGCTGGGAACGCACTTGTCGGAGATGTCTTCTTTCCGTCCGATGACAAGATGAGATGCGATTATATGCGAGGGCAATCACAGGCCACTAGCAGTATTGGTGATGGACTCGACTTTGAAGAGCAAGAGATCCCTCCCCAATTACCCATGCCTGTCCCATAGAATCGGTGATGATTGGCTTTCAGCTTTACTGGTATGACGGAACTGGCAATTGTCCTGGCCTCGAAACCCTTTTTACCGGTTGCGTGGACTACTTTGTACGCCGAAATCGTCTCTGACGCAGCTCTGTCGCTTCAGTTCAGGACAAGGTTTCGTGAAACGAATTGATACTTCTCCTTTTTTTGCCCTCCAAGCCTCTGTTTCCCCTCGAGTCTGGACGCTGTAAGATGCAGTTAGAGACTGTAGGGATGGGCTTTGTTGCACTGCGTTAGCTAAATGGCTGTTAATTTGTGTACATATGTATGCTACTACTCCTGCTTCCTACCTGCAGCTCGACTCCAAAGCAGGCCCGAAGTTGGATACGAGAGATTGGAGAGATGCTCCTAATTGAGATGCAAGCATCTCGGATGCGAGACAGTTATGAAAAGCCATTCTCCATTTCGGTTATAGTTATAGATGTCGATACAGATGTCTCTGATAGAACCGGTGGCTGCACTCAGCACCAGGTTGCGCAAGAAGTAAGTACCATAGATTCAATTCATAAAGCGATACCTATGGTGAACATGTACAATGGATGTACCAATGGCAGGATGTGAGAATTCTGTTTTAAAGTCGCTCCTAATATTCGCTTAAGTTGAAGCCTACCTCGGTACTTTGTATCCGATGTGTCGAAGAACGTTAAACGTTTCGGATACCTACGCGAGCCATGTTAACTCTGCAACTATCCCATCTTGAGATCCAGACTCATAATTAAAAGCCATCGTTTATTATTAGCAGGTTCGTACCTAGACCGGACGACATCAAACGTGACTAAACCGACTAGTTGGTGGGCCATGGGCGTTGCACCAAGGTCTCCAAGCGAGAAAGCGGGGCAAGGACCACTATTTCCTTCTTTGCTCTGGTTTGCTCACGCTTTTAGGTTGGCTTGAGCGCATCGGATTGTTTCGAAACATCGGATGCTGCGGAGGATTTGGAAGCATCTCGGGAATCATTCGATTGGATGGATTTGCAACAGAGCTTCCGTGACGACGATGACACATTTGCATCATCGGAGAAGATTTGCCTAAACTTTGCAACACCACCCACTTGAGGTCACATATCTCGTGGAAGACGAGTTTACCGTTTGCCTACTTAAGTACTTAATGTATCAAGGTTTATATGGAGTTTCCTAATTGAGGAGTCGTCGGAGGCAACCCGAATTGTACTTTTGAGCATCTAGATATCCAACGGTATGGGGGGAAATATACTTGCATAGTGACAGACACCCAAACCCCTGACGTTCAGTTATATTATAACGTAGTGCTCTGGATTTACTGCATGGTTATCATGTTGCCTGTCTCGTAAATACTTTGTACCGTTATACAGGATCCTCATGTATGCAGACATATCATTCCGATATCCCCGCGGTACGAAACGACAAGGGTATTTTGTTACCTTTCAAGAAGTATGCATCAAGTATGTAGATACGTATCGATACTCGTAACCGCAAAGCAAACAAGATCCTCAGCTACAAATCTGAATCCATTTTGAAACATGCACTGCAAGTATAAACTCTGCTACACAAGATTATAAATCTTCGTATAGGAAGTAAGAATACTGCACTTGTTAGAAACCGAGGACCAAGGGATGAAAACCCTAATACCTCGGTGGCCAGAGCTCTGCAAACCTGCTGTAGGTATAGTACGGGGTCAAAACCTTTTCCGGATTTCGCGTCGCCCCACGATTTTTTTTGACGCGAAGACACCTTCTCCTCAACAACTACCCCCCCAAAATGAGCGACCACTCTCAGTACTTTCCACAGCCTTTAACAGGCCGACTCACTGATGTCCAAAGAGGTTTTATCCTCGCCCTCTTTGATCTTGGATACACCTATGCCCAAATATCACGCTACACACGCCGAGATGTCGATACAGTCCGCAAATTTCTCGACCGCTACCTCAAGACTGGAAAGATCGAGGCCGACGCTGGAGGGGGCAGACCCAAAAAAACAACTACCCACGATGTTCGCCACTGTCTCAGGAACGCCCTTGCCGACCGCCGCCAATCTTGGGAGGAATTACGCCTTTCCACAGTCCCTCACATCTCCCTCAGTACGATAAAACGACTACTTCGCGAACACAACCTCAGGAAGTGGAAGTGTGCGATGCGACCATATTTGGAGGCAAAGCACGCGAAGCTTAGACTCCAATTCGCACTTATGTACCGAGATTGGACGCCAGAGAAGTGGGCAAGGGTGATGTGGAGCGACGAATGTTCAGTGGTGCATACCGAGAATCCGACACACGAATGGGTCTTCCGAACGCCGGCCGATAAATGGTTGAAGGAGTGTATCCAACCGTACAAGAAGTCGGGCTCGCATTCCCAGATGCTTTGGGCTATTTTCGCTGGTGGAATCAAGGGGCCTTTGGTATTTATTGATGGGGTGTTGACGGGAGCAAAGTACCTGGACATGTTGTATGAGTACCTGCCCTGGTTCTACTCAGAAGTTGTCCACACTCTTGGGAGGGAGGCTATATTTATGCAGGATAATGCCCCCGTGCATACTGCTAAATGTGTGAAGGAATGGCTTGAAGACTGCGAGTTTGTGGTGTTGGATTGGCCTCCTTATTCCCCCGACCTAAATCCTATTGAACACATATGGACAAGGTTGAAGGAAATTGTGCATAAGAACTGTCCTGAGCTTCGCTACATGAAGGGAAGCCCTGAAAAGCTGAAGGAGGTCTTGAAGATTGAATTGAGAAAGGCTTGGGACGAGTTGCCTGCGCAGTTGTTTTGGGATCTCATGGCAAGTATGCCCCGTAGGTTGGAAGCAGTGATTGAGGCAGATGGGTGGTATACCAAGTATTAAGGGTAGCTTTGAAGCTGGGATTTCGTGTACACTATATTCAGTCTATCTACTTTCTATACCGGGCGTTATTTGGAGTGTTTGCAATAGCTATTGTTGTCTTTTTTGAAGTTGTTGTCAAGTTCGAGGGTGCTTCGAGGGGCGCCAAGCCAAAATCCGGAAAACGTTTTGACCTAGAACTATACATACCTATTCAAAAAGAAAACATCGTCGTCTCGCAGATCGCATCGTACAAGCAAGGCCAACAAGATGGACGGGATGATGTTTTCCATTGTCCAATACTGCACACCTGTGCCTGGCTGTTGGAAGTCCAGTGCGGGATCGCATATGCAAACTGCAGTGTGCCTATCTCCCCGCACGTGCACGACATGCCATTGCCCCCATATGCATCATTGATCAACGTGAACGGCAGTTGAGTCCAAATCGAAATCCAGAATAATAAAACGGTTGGAGGGAGAAAGCGTCCGAAACCCAGGCCGTTGCGCACGCTCAACTTACTCGATTAACGAATTTGAATTCAAACGGCTTCTGGTCGTCACCCCATATCTTGTCATCGAACTTCCCCTTACCGCAGTTATGTACTGTGCTCTCTCAAGTCTCAACGGCCCTGAACGTTTGTTTAGCGACGTGATTGACGTGATGAGTTGCAGACCACTTTTGTGCCAGAGCTGGCCTGAGTTCAAGACAAGACAGAAGATTGCGCATGCTCGTATGTCTTGTCCTGCTCCACCGACCTGCATATGCATTTTTTACCATTTCCCATTATGAATTCTCAAGTCCTTTATTTTTCCCCAGCCCATCGCCAGCGCCTCGAAGCGCAAGCGCCAAAGACATCTCGAGAAACCGACGACCTTGATTTCGCGAAAGCTTCCAGATTTTTCTGGCCATGTCTCATTAGGCCCAGAGAAGCTTGGTCCAATTCCCCCCCCGGAGTGCAGGAACGATGAGCTAACCTGCGAGCGACCAACTTCCCAGACCGAACCTGCATTTTGGCTCTGAAATTATCATCAAGTCAAGCCCTTAGCACAATTCCGAAATGGGGTTTCGGAGGATGCTTCGCTCCGAAGAAGCGAGTGAGCGCCGTTGAAGGCTCAACGCCAGATCGGGAGAAAGATGACGAGATTTGACTTGCCCTGGAGGAGGAGCCAGACGCTGCGCAGGACTATGATGTCTTGAGGCCGGCTGCACTGTTTTGGTTGGTGATGGTAAGTACATACTTCGTAGTTGGAACTTGCGACAGAGAAGGAATCTGTGCTGAAGACTGCGATTTCGGGCTGGGTTTCATAGTCATGATGCGTTCAGAGTTGTATGATACTCCGTGTGCTACCATGGAGGTTTGCTTTGTAAAAGGCAAGAGAGGAAGGTTCGGAGGTGGGTATTTGCACCAATTGCTAGGGGGAAGATACAGTATCGTATTTCGCTTGAGGTACGAGGTCCCTGTAACTCGGAAGAAGGATCTACACTGCATCTGCCTTCTTCTTGGAAGAACTCCCCAGGTACATATGTATGTACCTACATGCCTCCTGCATCTGTTGGATACTACCCCTTCAACCTCCCACCTCACCTCAGAATTTCATGGAGGGCAGCTACCGGCCCCATGAAGCTAAACCGGTCCCCGATCTGTTTATCCACCCCATACAACCACGGCCCATGTTTGGGTTTGTTTTAATCTGGCGAGACGAGATGGGCGCCCAGCTACTTAGGACCGGAGACCTCCAAGGCCCACTAGCAAGTGTGTTTCGATGAGATGCGGGTGATGGCTTTGGTCTGATGACCTGGAGAAACTCCGGGGTTTTGTGGGACTTGCCCGTTTTCGGACTTGGTGTGTGCTCCGGGGGTGTCATGTCTCCCTCATGGCCTTTTGATTGAGGTGGACGTAGTATGTAGGAGTTAGGCGTACTCGTACATACATACCCTTTTGCAGCAGAGATCTGGACCGTTTGCAATTTGGATGAAATCGAGGTGCCGTCAGGTAGAGTGCACTCGAGTGCCGTGAACGTGGAAATGTTGGTTTTTTTTCTCGTATGTGGTAGGCGCAGGAGTTTCAGTCTGCACTGTCGGTGGCATATTTCTGTGGGGGTCGTACATATCCAACGTCTCGCGAGTCCTGTGCCTGTTGGGCTTGCAGATGGGATGAAAGGGTCAACAGCTTGGCCGTTGGAAAAAGCTTGAATGCCGCATACATATGCGGCAGCTGCATATGAGGCCTCAATTGAGAACAATCATACTCAACTGCCATTCGGAAGTGCTCAATTCCACTCTGCACAACTGTTTGAGAAATAGAACATCATCATAGTTCCAATCTCTCACGATCAGTCCAAGACGAACGCTCCAGCATTCTAGCCTGGCCCCGCAGCTCATTCCCTTAATGATTCACCACCCTATGGCCCCTAACACCAAACTGTGTAGACCTAACCATGGACCCCCCCTAGTAGCGGCTGACCCCAATGCAAATCGCATCACACATCTCTCCAGACCACTTCTCATGACGATCCAAAACGACTTGACAGGGATCCGCATCCATAACGTGGGAAAAATCCGTGAGCTTTTGTACGAGTATGTAACATACCTAGCAAGTGCTGACTTGAAAGGGCATGTCTCAGAATCTTTCCATGTTTGTCAAAATCTCTTCATATTACAATCTTGCTTGCATGCAGGTAAGTAAACACTGCACTAAGTGGAGGGAGAAAGTACAGGTACAGGTACAGGTATCTGTTCGCCCCACCAGCTAATTGTGTGTGTACTTGTATCTAACTACAGTTATCCAATACCCCCTGGTCGAGATCCGCTTTTCCCCCCAGCAGAGGATCCTGGGAGATATGTTGCTGTATGTAGGTACTCTAAACTGCGTCTCGCATACATATTGCCACAGCTCTGGGCGGAGAATGACAATCATACTGGCTCGGTACCTGTACCTGTACGAGTATCTCGATGCTTTCTCAGCAGCCGCGGTACATAGCAAGTACATAGTACTTGTACTTCACCAAAAACTTCTACCACATCTGGCAATTCCCCATCTGCATGCAGCCCAGCCAAACCCCATACCCCCCCCATACCCTCCGCATACATATCCATCTATCTGCACCTCTGTCTGCCAAAACCCCAACGCGTTCCTGTCCGTGACCCAAAAATTCCCCATCCGTACCTGCCTCACTAGCTCCCCACGATGTCTGTCTGCAGTGTCGAAGGAGACCTCCGAGCGTGCATGTTTCCCCGTTTCGTTTCCAGCTCCGGGGAAACCGGGAACAGTCTCATCCCCTTCCAACCTGTCCGCCTGACCATCACCACACCACACCGGTAGTTACCATTCCTTACTCCAACGGTCCAAACGAGTAATATTGGAAATGCAAGTACCGCCGCGATCAGTCTTGCACGCTTCGGGAAACGCCATCCAAAAGGTCCCTGGAAAACGTTCTGGACGCGGGCACAGGCAAAAGCAAAGATACGCCATGGGGGAACTTAAGAAAAACGTGAAATTGAGTGCAGTAGCACTGCAGTAGCACCGACAACGTTCCTGAACTGTCTTGTATGTATGTATGTACGTACGGGGGATGTTCCAAGAATACGACAAAGATGATGGGATCTAACAGAGCAGCTGCGCAGAGAGGAGAGCCGTGCGGGGGTAACACTCGCAGAAGCAAGTGAGGAAGGGGATGATAAAACACCGTTGAAACTGGAGAGACAGAGATGACATAGGGACTGGAACTGTAGTGGGCAGGCTGTGTTTTTCTCGTATCTGTCGTAATGTAGGAATTTCCCGAACGGTCCATGGGGATGCATTGCGTCAGGAACCGCAATCCTGTATCTCATCACCAAGTCCACGCAGCTGGATGAGCACAAAACGGAAATATACTATTTCCTGACGTGATGGCAGCGAGTTTTGGTATGATCCTATGTTTGATATTCGTCCTGCCCTACCTAGCTTCTCTTCTCACTATCCCCAAAACCAAGCCCCATTTCCCGTCCAAGCAACTTCCATCATCTCAGGGTTTCGTCTCCAGATTCACATCGCTCATCATCCCAACTCACATCCGGGTTTCCCCCCATCCGTCATCATTAGTAGCAAAACCATTCCTCTGCGCATAATCCCTCCATCTCCCATATCTGCACCTCGCCTCCCTCCCCCAACTCCCCTGCCAAACAGGTGGCGATCGATGCCCATCCATCCATCCAGACCTCCAGACCTCGAGCTAGACTACCGAACCCTGCGTGAGTGAGCTGCACGGTAGGTCGAGGGGGTGCATAAACAAAGCTGCAGATCTCTGCTTTCGTCCCATCGCGTATTGCCATTTCAGGGCCAGCCGGGGGCCGTTTGTGTTTTGCTTCAAGCCAGGAGGCGAGATCGAGGTGAGGTGGTCGGAGGCATTAAAAACTTCCGGTGAGTCGCGTGGGGGGGTATTGTTGGAAATCGAATCGTCAGGCGATGGGCTAACTAGTACGTTGAGGGCGGTGGCGGAAGTTGCGTGAGCTTCGTCTCACGTACCTAGGGCGACGGGTAGAAGCGGGGAGAAGGTGGTATGGTGAAGGATGAAGCGGGAGGCGAGTCTGCGGTCGGTGGTGAGGTTCAGAGACGTTGGAGGTAAGGTGTTTTCGATTTGTATCTGCCAAATTAGGAAATAATGGCCCCTACTGAACTCGACAAAACAGTAGGTAGAAAGTACTTGGGAAGATCATACCTGTATATTTGCTACCGGGTCGTCATCTAATACCGGCCTATACTTCCTATATATCTAACTATTGTATGCTCCAGCATACTATCGATCCTTCGTAGGTTGTCTCTTGCCTCTTGAGATCCTCGTCCATGAACATGCTGATACCTGATCGTCCAAATGTGACTTCCTATCCGGCAAGTGAACCTTTCGAAAGGACAGTTCTTTGGCCACTCGGTACCGGCTTCCTGTCAAATGCCATAAGAATACATATGCCAGAGCAGGTTATAAGAAGCGTACTCGATCGATACTGAGATTGCAACTGCTTTGTCCGGCCACTTCCAACATAGAGTTCCCAACCAGAAGTAGGTATGTTGAAATGTATTGAATATCTGGAAAGCCACTGAGGCAAATAATTTGGCTACGCGGTACCAGCTTCCCGTCGATTGTCCTAAATAATGCACATGTCGGAATAGACCGCAGAATCTTTACTCGATACCGGAGATTGACATTCTGTCACTCCAACTAAGCAATAACAAGGATTTCCCAAATTGTATGTCGAGGTGCGTAAAGAAATTGACGATTCGGAAAGAGGACTTGAACCAGTTCTGTCTCCCAACTCAAGCCTTTAGCGATGGTGGCCATTAGAGCTGTAGAAAGCCCCAATCGTAATGAATCCATATAGTGAGCTTGTTGTTGATCGTGAATTGGATATAAAATCCAAAGATGATTGCATATTCGGCAAAGGAACTGGAATATGTTCTACTTCGCAAGTAGAGCCATAGTCAAAGAGGTTGTTGGAACTGGTGGAAGCGCAAACCATAGGAAATCAACCTCGTAGACAAGTTGTTCGTAAACTCGATAGAAAATCCTGAAATCGACGCTCTCTTGCTCTCTCGACCAAACCCAGCTGCAATTGCCAACGTCTCGCTTGCAGGTGAAGCACTCTCTGCTTTTCTGCAAAGGAACCGAGTACGAGGCTCGAATAGTGAAATATGTTGCGCTGAAGCCGAACTTTGTTTCCGAATCGTTGGTCTAAATGCGGTTCCCTAATCACTGTTAACCCTAAGCATATGATGCCGCAGTCATCAACCATCTCAATCACCGCTCTAAACACCCTTAAGACCACGATACCATATCCTCCCTCCACAATATCCATCGAAGCTGTCCAACAGATCTGAAAGACAATAACCTCCCAAAGAACCAAAACTTGCCTGATGATATATCTCCAGAAATCCCAAAGAAGGGCCTAAACCTTCGAAAACACCGTAAATCCTTGTTGCTCCACTGACTGACTGACTGACGAAACTCGATTTACCTGATATGCCAAAGCGATTTTTTCAACATCCTCAAAAGCCACATAGCAGCCCACCAACACCTCAGAAAAAAGCAACAATACTTAGCTGCCCTCTCTGTCTCTGAAACCGTTGCCATCCTGCCAAACCACTGGAATAAGATTGACGAGGCCAGCAGAGGGAATTCGATGAGGCTGAAGTATGTTGAGAAATTCCGAAAGCGTCGAATCAGAATGACATGTTTGGACCAGAGCAGAAAACTCTGCCGTTTTGAAGACCGACTTTGAGGGATACCGAGGTAGGTGAGGTTCCATATATGTCGAACAAATTGCTGAAAAGATAGAAGCAGGCGACATTGACCAGCTCTGGCAGTCGACCCGATTATAACTGTTGCCCAGAGGAAGTAGATAAGCAACCAACCATCCACTACTAAGTAGCTCTTCCAAAAATGCGGCCACCAAGTACATTCCCTACTCAATCAGCCATCAACAAGGCTTTCTCGAAGCACATCTTGCTCAATCTCCACCTGCTCATGCCTATCCAACCAAGCCGTCTTCTGCCATACCATACCTCAGCCCAAATTCCTCGGTGGTAGTAGACAAGCCGAGTCTGAGAGAGACATGGCCAACCCTGCAGAAATCGGGACCTCCTTTCGAGCTTCCTTTATTCTTGTCCTAGTATGAGAAATACTCCGAGGAGGTCTTGGGGCCGGTGCCTGAGAGCAACCAAAAGTATACGGAGTCAATGTCATTGAATCCAGTGCTCGGAAGTCGTTGTTGGAGATGAGTGGATGAACCGGGGTGCGTAACAGCCCAACAGGGTGATGTATTGATTCTCGGCTGCTAAGAGGTGGAACCAAGTTTCTACATTGCCAGGAGACATAGTCGGGTAGGTTGTGACGTTTTCTGACGGCGGGAAAATGGAATAATGGGTGGTGTCGGGATGCGTAGTATACGTTTGTTGAGAAGGAATACGCCTGCTGATGATGTTTCGAGGCTTCTTTCGGATCTTGAGCTACTTTTTTGCCATGACGTAGCTGGCTAGAGGTGACTTGGGAGATTTATAAGATTGAACAATCGGCCGTGTCGGGAACTAGTGGTAGTGTAATCGAGTGTTTGTTTTGAAAGAAGCGTGCCTGCTGATGACCTTTCGAGGCACTTTCGGGTTTCGAGATGACTTTTTTGGCTTCTTCTTCCTTTGACCGGTGAGGCGGATCCAAGCTTCTGGCTTTGTGACGGTAAAGGCGGCTGGAGATGGTTGGAAGATTTGTAAATCGATTGATAGTTTGTGTCGGGATGTGGGCGTGTGGCTGAGAGGTTGCCGTGATCGGAACAGTATTGCTGAGAACGACTCGAGGAGATATCGAGATGCTTTGCATGTTGACGGGGTGCTCTTTTCTTCATCGGCAACATCAACCTCAACATTCAGCATCCCTACCGCTGTATCCGGCGACCGTTTGCTTCTCCATCTCCCAAACAATATCAGTCGAGGTTTTGTTGTTGCTGTGATGACAGATCGTCGCTCATGATTCTCCTCGAGGATATTTTTGCGGATTTCGACGAAGTATTGGCCATACATTCGTTCCTATTCCTTCATGCCCTTCACCATCCCAACCAAGCCTTGCTCCCTCAGGAATCTGTCGATCATGAATGTTGTGAAAGACGCATTGTTGTTGTTGTTGGTTGAAGCGAAGGCATTGCTGATAGTTGTCCCGAACGACTCCTTTCGAAATTTTGACAACGCAAAGATCGACTCCTATCGTAATATCCATCCAACAGGCCATAAGCATCTCTCCCTACTCGTACCCTCCCATACTTCTCCCAAATCAAGCCCAGCCAAACCCTCGTTGTCGTTCGTTGGTACCTAGGTAGTATTGCGGTACGAGTAGGTAAATGTGCCGAATATCGCCTCGAGGAGAGTCCTGAAATGCGAGAAGCTATTCGTTTGGTCCGTATATCGAGAATGTCGCTTTCAAGTTGCTGGTGAGAAGTAAATTGTCGATCTTGAGGATGCGGTGGGAAGTTTGAGAGTCGCTGTTTGTATAGTAATACACCGCCCTTTCCGTCGTCCTCTTCCTTTCGAAAGCTTTCGTAAGAATCCCTTCCCCTGTGCATGTGTCGAATTCCAACTGCATCCTCCTCCTCCATACCATAGCCTGCCCATTCATCCCTCCTCCGGACCTCTCGCAAGCGCATGGGATTTGGCCAGTATAAACATCTTTTCTCCCTCGCTCCAGACCCGCAAATTTCCAATTCCACTGGCACCCCGGTTCCCGGCCCAGCCTAACTAAACTGCACTGCCAGAATACGGACGTTGCCGCATCTGAAACCAGCTTGTGGCCAAAGAAGGAATGTCGTTCTGGATGTGGAGTTGTTTGCGCTCGTATTCGATTGCCGAAGGGGCATCGAAGGGATCGAGGGGACGGTATGGCCGAGACGCCGACGACTCACGAGGTTGTGATCGATCGGTGGAGATCTAGATCTGGATCTGGATTGGATGTAGATGGCAGATGGATCTGGGGCACGTGGCAGATGTCGAGCCGATGTGTTTGCGGTGCATGTCGTATGTATGTGTTTGGAGCGAGATAAAGGCCAGCGTGGTGTTTGTTTCGAGGTTTGTTGAAATAAGTATATGTTGCCGTGGAGAGGTTCTCGATGCCGCAAACTTCTCGGCAACCTCCGAACCCTCCACCTCAAATCCTCCACCCACAACCCACTTCTCCCACCGACCACCTTTCCCCCCTCCACAAAGCACCCTCGAAGAAGTGGCTTCTCCCTCCGAAAAAAAGTGGCAAACGCTATCTATCTTATACACTCCCCCCATTCTCCCTCCTCGGCCCTCCACTCATCGTTCCGTCATCCTGTGCAACGCAAAAGAAGTGTGGGAGATGGAGGACAGGGATGACACGGGCCAGGTTCAGGCACAATTCCTAAGATTTTGGTGAGTTGACCGCTCCGCATGGCCGCTCTGGCTTTGTTCCCGGGTTAAGATGGTGATGGTGCTATTTTGGGGGATATAGATGAAGGAAGGAAGGAGGGTGTTTTGCCGGTTGTGATGCGGAGATGCGGCGAGTGGTGTAGAGGCTGTAGAGTGGAGGTGAGTGAGAAGGAATGGGACAGTGTAGGCTTGAGTTGCCTTGTGGGTGGTGAATGTGACGGGTAGGAGAAGTATAGATTGGGAACTATACTTTGGGATACTTCCTTGTACGAACTCCTAGAGAACTCTCACACTTTTTTCACGAACGCAGACAACTCTTTCCTTTCCTTTTCTTTTTCCGTCATCTTAAACCGAACGGCACGACGGCATCTCCCTATGAACTCTCCCACCACACTTCCGAACCAGCAACACTTTCCAATCCAGCAAAAGATCACCAACAATAGCAGGCAACCTCCGAAGCATCTCCCTTCGAGGCCCACCAGCACCATTTCAAAAGCCTGACCTCATCCACCGTCACATTCTGCGGCCTCCCGACCGACCTTCCACAACTGAGATGAGGCTGTCATTTCATTAATTTCGGGCTGCCGAGCTACACAACTACGCCACAGGGCTGGTACCGTATCGGGAATGTTGAGATTTGCTGGTGTGATGAATGGGGCGAGAATTTGTCGAACTGAATTCAATCTCAGACTCGGAGAGAAAGGTAGGATTTGGAGATGTGTAGGTGGGTGTCCTGCGACTGGCTCCCATAGGAGGAGCCCTTACATAACCATCGCCCTCTTGAATCGAATCGACGCTCGCTTCCTGGCCCTCTCACCACTCTTTTCTTTCACCTTTCTTTCGTTGCCTTTGTCGAAGCTCGATACGATTGTTGATCATCGGCCACTAAAATGCCACGCCCAACTGACAGGCGCGCTTCTTTAGTCTCTTTAGCTTTGTCCACCTCACCATACTCGGCCCTCACCACCCCTGTCAATCTGCACGGCCGGCGCTTGAGAAGGAGCGGGCAAATAAAAGGGCGGCTTGTCCCCCCCCCGATCCGAGGGATGAAATCTTTCCGACGACGACGACGTTGTGATTTTTGGACGAATTGAAGGGAGAGTAGTACAGTGAGACATTGACATTGCCATTGATTGGACTGGACTGGACTGTGAGCTTTGTATTGTTCTGGCTTGGTGAGTGAGTCCTCGATGTGTTTCCTCAAGTTTGGTTTTACGGCAGGGAGGATTGGACCGGAATGCGTCTAGAAACATCCCTCTCTACTACCTAGGAAGCATCTGACTCGCGACTCAAAACGGGGACAAAGAATCAGGATAACAGTAACTAACACCCCTCCAGATAGCCTCCTCCCTCTCCCACGATGTTCTTCCCCCCCATCCAACCCCCCACCTTCAAAACCCGCCGCGCCCTCATCATAATCGACCTCCAAACAACCTACCTCCCACCAGGAGAAGAAGCCCCAACCCTCCCCGGCCCCCTCCCCGTCACCAACCCCGACTTCATCCCCAACACCCTCTCCCTCCTCACCGAATTCCGCCGCGAAGGCGGCCTCGTAATCTTCACCCTTACCGACCACACGCACGCCCAACCCCTCGACACCGTCCGCGTCTTCCTCGACCCCTCCGACCCCCTCTCCCCCCCTCCTCCCTCATCTCCCCCTCGCCTCCTCCCCCCTCCCTCATCTCCCCCTCGCCTCCTCCCACCCGCCAAACCAACAACAACAACACCTCCGATGCCTTCCTCTCCCTCCCCCCCACTCGTGGGGGGGCCACCGGGGCCGAACCCACCCCCCAGCTTCTCCCCGCCCTAACGCCCCTCCGGAGACCAACCGATAAAATCATCACGAAACACTCGTACTCGGCCTTCACGGGCACGTCGCTGCTGATGACGCTGCAGGCGAGGCTCGTCACGGAGGTGCATATTTGTGGCGCCCTCACGAATACGTCGGTATACGCGACTGTGGCGGACGCGGTGCAGAGGGGCTTCAAGGTGTATTTGCCGGTGGACTGTTGCGGGTATCGGTTCGAGAGTGCGCATCGGGATGCCGTGAGCGAGATGACAGGCCGGCTAGGCGTAGAAAGCATGCCCTGGGCGAAGGTGTGCGAGATGTGGAGGGCGCAAGGTACGTGAACCCCGAGGCCCCCGAGGAAGGGGGAGAAGGAAGAGAGAAGGGGCTAACAGGAGTAGCGGACAAGACGCTGGAGCCAGCAACGGTGATGGACACCACCAAGCTCCAACAAGTCGTCGAGAACGCCATTCGAGCGGGAGAGGGCGGTGTCGTGCTGTCTGACCCTAGCTCCGACTCGGATGACGACGACGACTATGAATACTACCCACGCGGGTACGCTACCCCCCCTCCTCCCAAGTACTCCTGGCTAACTAACACGGCTAGGAATCGGTCCGCTGCCCAGCGCGAAGAACGCCAGGCACAGATAGCAGCCAGCCACGCCCAACTGCCGAAACATCTCGATGAGATAAACCGCCTCCTCGCCCTCCACGGCGGCGTGCCGACACAGGAGCCCCCTGCGCAGGCAGCACGTACAGGCCCGCGCGTCCTTCCCGCGGATCGGCCGAGAGTTCGCGTCCCCGCCCAACCCGCCCAAGTCCGCCGAGACGCAGCGAAGCGCACGTCAATGATCCACCCCGACGACACAACAGCACCCATCGCCCTCGACGACCCCGTCCCGCAGGAGACGTCCCGGGCGGTACGGAAACGCGGGAAACGGAACAAGAAGAAGGCCGCAGCCTCCTCACAAGCATCCTACGAAGAAGTCGACCCCACCCCCCTCCTCGCCGACGCCCCCAAGCCCGCGCAACCGCATAAGCTGGATCCGGCGATTGAAGACGGCACCGGCCTCCCCCTCTCAGAGCTAAAGCCCGTCGTCCCCAACATCCCCACCCTCGCGCACCGCCGCGCCGCCCTCGGTTCCTCGGGCCTCTCCCTCCTCGACGCAGCAGAGCCACAAGGTCGTCGCGTCCTGGACTTGGCCGCCGAGGACGATGCATCGCCGGCGCTGCTGGAGGCGGATAGTGACGATGGGAGCGGCGAGGAGGGGGTGTATTCGAGTGTTAGGAGCGGGTATATCCGTGCTAGTGAGGCGGCGGGGTTGGCGAGGGTGGTGAGGCCGATGCCGATGTTGGGGAGGAGGAGGGTGCCGGTTGTGGTTAGGGCGGGGGGGGGGGCGGAGGGGGGTTTGGTGGGGTGTGAGGGAGGGGAGGGGTGCGGGGGCGCAGGGGAGATTGAGGTTGATGCGAAGGCGGTGGGGAGACGGAGGAATGGGGAGGAAAGGGGGGATGGGAAGAGTGGACAGAGTAATGGGGTGGAGGAAAAGGAAAAAGCAAAGGAAATGGCGAAGAGACGGACGAGGAGGGCGCCGGCTTATTCCAGTGCCGAACTGAACCTCCTCTCCCGCGCAGAAGACGACGAGGCTGCCATCGAAGTCGAGCCCGAAATCGACGCACTCACGCAGCAGTTGGCAGCCTCGTCTCTTGACACTTCCGCATCCATGCCGAAGGAAAAGACAAGGGTCAAGAAAAAGACCTCGCGCAGGAAGGCCGGCGGGTATTCCACTGCCGAGCGCAACATGTTGGCCCGCTCCGAGGCGCAAAATGATGAGGATATTCCGCTTGAGGCCGACTCGGAGGAGACGACGGATAAAGAGAGGAAATTGGGGGGTTTCGAAGGGAGAGAGAGGCTGCGGAATGGGGTGAGTCGGGAGAGGCTAAGGAATGGGGTGAGTCGGGAGAGGGAGCGGGGGAGAGAAGTTATGGGGTCGAGTTCAAGGTTGGGAAGTAGGGAGAACCGGAAGGTTCCGGAGGTTCCGGAGGTTCCGGAGGTTCCGGAGGAGAAGGTGGATTCGAGTTCTGCAGGCAAGGAGGAGAAGGACAAGCATCCGGAGCACAAGAAAGAGGAGCTGCTGCCTTGTCCGCATTGTGGGGTGGATATCAAGGAGTTTGTCAAGAAGGTTGCGAGGCGGGGGTCGATATGAAGACAGAGGGGGAGATGGAGCTGGCGGGAGTCGAACCCAGAGGGCTTTGGCATAGCAGGTTCGACTCCTTCTTGCAGACTTTACGGAGTGTATCCCTAAGTAGCTGCTGGGCTATTGGTCTCGAAGACAGTCGTGTTTAGTTTTGGTGGGAATAGGAAGGAGGGAGGGAGGTGTAGAAGGTTGGTGGAGTGGTTGGTGCATAGAATATAGATACCCTTGTTTTTTCCGTTTGAAATCATCTTTCCGCTGCATACAGTGTCCTCACTCAAGTGCTAGTGTTGTCTATCACCTCTGGCCAAAGTCTTTGCACCTATCCGCCAGCCCAGGCTGAAAACAAACTACCATGGCTTAGTACCTCGATAAAACGATCACGATTACGAGGTTATGGTTCAGCCCAACCATCATATCACTACTAGTACTTATGACATATCATACTAGTATAAACGGCTGGGTGGAGCGGGAATGAACATTGCTCTTCACCTACTACTACTACCCGGCCCTTCTCATGGCCAACTACCTAACCTACATAGCATAGTATTCACTGACCGTTGAATGGCAAAATGAAGGAGTCCGGAAGCCTTCAAAAGATGTCCTCCCCGGCGGGGAATCGAACTGCGCTCCAGGCTCTGTGGATGACAGGCACGTATACTGACCACTATACTACCGAGGACTGATACATGTCAGTTACGCCTTGTACCAATTCTATTATACCACATTGTATACCGCCGAAAGCAAACTCTTCGATGGGTGCATGTCACTGCAGTGTCCTCTCGATTGATCAACTCAAAGATAACTTTTCCCGCGGGGCTCACAAAGGCTTATATATCCTGACGATCCTTCTTTCTCACCATTGTGCTTTTGGTATAACATGCATTGCTAAGGAACCTTTATTAAAGGCCCGATTAGCTCAGTGGTTTAGAGCGTGTGACTTTTAAAAGACTCCTACAAGTACCAGATACAGTAGGGGTTTCCAATGACATCACAATGTCGCGAGTTCGACCCTCGCATTGGGCTACCTTTTTCCGTCGCTGTAGTCTTTTGCTATCTACAGAAGCTACATAAAAGTAAAGTATACCTGATAGCAGCGTTAAGGCTACCTGTATCGGTGGCCCGATTAGCTCAGTGGTTTAGAGCGTGTGACTTTTAAGGGACTCCTACTTCAACATGAAGTTGCGTTTCCGGAGACATCACAATGTCGCGAGTTCGACCCTCGCATTGGGCTATGTTTTATTTACATATCTCTTTCGTATCCGAGCATCTTTTAACTTTTTTGCAGATTCAACGTAGCCTCGCCAAGCCTAGTAGAGCGCGCGAGCCCGATGCTTCAATGGCGCCCGAGTCTCTGCCTTTCCTGCCCATTCCCAGCAAAAATCCGGGGCTTTGATCCCACCTGGCCTGGCTGCAGTATAGTTATGCATGATCCCGCCAGTTGAGGTATATTTTACCTCTGGCTGACCCAACATAAACAACAAGGACCATGAATTCTAGCAAGATGGAAAATGTTATGACAAAGAGGGAGAGGCCAGAGGGGCATATAAAGGCTCAGAAAAAGGGAAAAAAAGAAAAAGATTTATTAATGTTTATTTCCTTTGAGTTGCTTCCTTATCTTGTCATCTTTTTGCATCTTCCTTCCCGGTTGGTGCAATGCAATCAGAGTTGTAATTACGTATACAGTCAAAATTTTCCTGGAAAGCTTGTCAGATCTCTCGACATACTTATTTGCCATTCCATTATCATTCTCTTAGACCTTACCTTTTGCTCTCTTTCTTCCTTTTATATAGCATGCGATTTTTCATTGACAATAATATTGTAAATCATATATGTATCTGCTCTTGATAAATGGACTAGCTCCAGTTACGCCCTAGTTATCTCTTTTGCATATCATACTTGCATTCCCTTGAAATATCTTTTGTATATCTAACGCCCATTCATGATAAACTATTAATATATTCTCTCTGTTAGCTTTGCGGATAGCTTAGCGAATAACAGGCAGTAGTTGTCTTACTAGACTATATGGATATTACTTGAGAACTACTTAGTACTTGTTAGCACCCCTACTAAAAACGATTATGAAAATATCTGCTCAATAGTCAATTCTTCAAGAATGTGGGTGAATACTTAGTACTTACTTAAACCAGGCTTGTCTTTCTAATTCAACTTTATGTCCGAAAAAGGCAAACCAAAGTGATTCATGAACACCATGGCATCTGCAATTAACACAATTCAAAACTTATATTTAACCAATCAGTTTTGCACGTACTACAGGGTACTAACTTCGCGAATTCGAAAATGAGAGCATCCTCTCTTCCATGATCACTTTAATCATCTAGCAAGCGTCACTGCGTCCGGTCAGTTCCATACGTGAAGTTGCTTCTCAGAGCAATGGGCAAAAACAGGAGCCGCGCGGGTTTGAACCACGGACCCTAGGATTGTCGCATTGTTTGAACTGCAATCCCATACTCTACCACTGAGCTACAGCTCCCCCTCTAGTTAGAGTCGCTAAAAACCAGTGTACAACAGAAAGCCCTCCTTAACCGCATACCGACTTTGCCTGCATGGTCGGTAGCCTTGCATCTTATCGATCGGACTTCTTGAAGCTATCAGGAAAACAAGACGCTGTTCAGTTGTGCCCCCAAAAACCAATAGCTCTACTAGTAGCTAGTATGCTTTACAGGCCTTATTTCCGGTTTTTTTAAAAGTACATCTACAAGGCCGAAACCAAGCAAAAACAGGAGCTACGCGGGTTTGAACCACGGACCCTAGGATAGTAGTCATCATACAACTGCAATCCCATACTCTACCACTGAGCTACAGCTCCAATCGATGAGTGGCATGCTGGTTATGAAATACTCGTCATGAGCTTGACATTGAGCATGACGGCCTCTCTTATACCTCACGTGTACGTAGCAAAAAGATCGCCGAACGGTCCTCGCGACCTTCAGTTTGCTCTCGATATCGATCCGAGTCAATGGACTCAGTAAAACAAAGTTCGTTGACGCAGTTTGGTTCTCATCGGACCAAGAAGGCTTATGAGACATCTTGGCAATTTGAACTTGAAGCTCGTATACGCGTATCCAAGAATCAGACCCAAGATTCTCGTCAGAGTAAGCAGCATGGAGCCCTTCACCATCTTCCATTCCTTCCGAATTCCAAACTCGCAAAAAGGATCGAGAAAGCCAATCAACGTCCACAATACTCTCCACATGAGGCTCGCAAAAATGTATGTACCCACCATCGGAATCTATGGTTCTTTGAAGGTCCTACTGGGAATCGAACCCAGGTTGCCAGAATCAGAATCTGGAGTGATACCGCTACACTATAGAACCGGAGATGGGTTATTGGGTTCCCTTACCTAAATGTTTTCCCTTTTAGGATTTGCAGGTTCGATGCCACGTCGAACGGAAAACGAACGGAAAACCGCTATACAAAACATTCAGCAGGGGGGATTCCCGTGTGGCCACCCACCACAGAACTAACTTGGCAACCGAACAACCGAAAAGCAAAAGTAGGAGCTACGCGGGTTTGAACCACGGACCCTAGGATGATTGTGTCTTCACTGCAATCCCATACTCTACCACTGAGCTACAGCTCCCTTTGATACCGACTGCGCATCTAATAAACATATGTAGCTTTTACTGATGTGTGCGGGCTACAAATTAGAGCTCAACGCACCGTCATCCGAGAATCGAACAGAGAATCTCTAAAAAAAATGTTTAGCTCGTCTTTGTTGAAGCGTGTCATCCTTAGTGCAGGGGCCATGCTAATCTTCTCTGTATCGTTTCAAATTGACCAAGTGTCCCGAAGGACGACAGTTGAGCAAGTATAAAGCAATACTTTACGAACTTCTAAGGACAAATGAGACCAACTTTCAGGCCACCGACTTTTCCGAATACTGCTTTTCCTCAACCGGAAAACTCAACGTTGCAATATCAAACCCACAATTCACAATCCACAACGCAGACCAATCAAGACAAAAGCTCAAGCAATACGGCAAGGTGTAGGGACATGTTACGCCGAAAAGAAATTCACAGCGTGAGCAGGTGATGGTTGGGCTGATCATGTGATGCAAACCCATGTGACTTTGGCCAGGGAAGCGAAGCATTCCTCTTGTGGTGATGCGAAGCGAGACTCTCCAAACCTTCTCAACGCCCGACAGTCAAACAACAGGTACCCTACCACCACCACCACAAAGTGTTCCCTACATCTCTAATACCTTCTCTGATGACAGTTTGACGCCAGTATTCGATCATCACCATTTTCTAGCCCAAATTCGCGACGCCGAGAGCTTGCGGGCCGCCGAGAGGTTAGGAACACCCTGATCACCAGCAGAAGGAAGGATCTTGAGCGAGCGTCAAAACGAAATCCTCACCAAACAACCATTATTCGTCCCAACCACATCAACCCAAGTATCAATCTGGTTATATCGGTCCTTCGGAATCCATCTACGCAATCGGTTTCGCGATAGCTTGTGTATAGCTGCTGCTACAGTCAATTTCGGATTTCAAAAGCGTCAGGGTCTCTTTTGGTAGCGTCGGAAGTGAAAACGGTATCGGGAATAGGTACTTCACCTTCCTTAACTCAGCGCATACTAATGGGTCTGCTAGATCACGTTCATACTGCTCTCTTTACCGGAGTTTATTGTTTTCTCGATCTTGTTTCTTCTATCCAGGTAAGCCGTTATTCCTTTCGTTTTTTCTTTGTACTGTTTGGTGGATGGAGACATATTCTACACGGCGGTCAAATCATTGCTCCACCGTTCTCTCGATCAGTCAAGGACCTGTCAAACCTACCCTATCTATCGATCAGTCAAGGACCTGTCAAACCTACCCTATCTGGCTCTTCTACATCCCGGGTTCGTGATGACCACCCTTATCTAGAGCATAGGTTACATCCCTATGGGCTTTATAAGTGGCCGGACCTTTGGCTGTAGAATTGAATAAGCTGATACATGGTCATGAGGAATCGCTGTGATACCTTTGGGTTGAGTTATTCTTCAGTACAGTTTACTGTACAGGTGCGCGGGCACCTAAAAGACCAGACCCGTATGTGGAGACGTATATCCATGGTGCGCGGGCACCTAAAAGACCAGACCCGTTTGTGGTGACGTATACCATGGTGTGAGGGCACCAGTAAAAGTCGATCCGTGTGTGGGGACGAACAACCACCGAGCATGGGCGCGATAAAGCCAGAACACGGCGAGTAGGCCGTTATTTCTACTCAAGGCCTATCCTCTCGTGACCATTCAAGCATTCAAGGAGTAAAGGCTAACGTGGCTTCAAGTGAATAGTTCAACCACTCAGTGTCGTCCACATCTATCCACATCCGTCCGTCCAAATCCGTCCACATCCGACCGTCCACATCCATCCATCACCACTACCACGCCGTCCGTCCACCGTCCGTCCATCACCACCACGCTGTTCATCACCACCCCGTCCGTCCATCACCACCACGCTGTTCATCACCACCACGCTGTCCATCACCACCACGTCATCCATCACCACCACGTCATCCATCACCACCACGCCGTCCATCACCAAAATGAGGTTCTCAACCAGCATGCGTGACCGTTCCACCTCCTCAGACTATATTGCAGCCGCTTCCCACCTTGTTACCTGTAAGGCTATCACACCACAGAATGTTCTTCAACGTTACAAGCATACTTCTGGACCACTTGTTGAGCGTGCTGAGAGCGTTTTACGTGATTGGGACATCGCTCAAGGGCCTCTTACCGTTTTGGCATCACCAATCCTCACAAGTACCCTGAAGACTAGGAGTAGCTGGGCGGGCTGCTACCCCCGTATTTGTGAGGATGAGAAGAGCCTTGCGGGCTTCAAGTTTATCAGCGTTGAGGAGTTTGGGAGCATGCAATTGAAGGATGCAAATGGAGTTGTCCAAGCATATCGATTCAAGGTATTTTCTCCCTTCCAACCATTTACCTTTGCTAATATTATTGAAGGTCCCCAACGAGGTGGTTACCTCTTTAGCATCCGCTACAGATACCTTGCCATCACTTGACCGTTCCAAGGCCACCAGTGGTAGCAGCAACCCAATAGCCAGAGGTGCCTTCGATCAGCGACATTACGCTGTATGGGGCGATTACGGCAACAAACCAGCCTACAGCAAGGAGCTCAGAAAGGATGGTGCTGTTGGTTTATCCTGGATTGAAGCCACCTGCCCTGCAACCAACTTCATCAATCAACTGTTCCAACTTGAGATGCCTGAGGTTTATGCAAAAGGAACCAATACGGAACTTCAGAAACTCCTTCGTCAACAGCCAGTCAAGGATCCGCTTATGCCCTCACCTTTGGTTTCTCCGTTTGAAGCATTTCATGGTGTTTGCATCAACCGTGGGATAACAGATGGTGACAGTAATGTCCATTTCGATCGTTTGGATGACCATAACACGCACAACTTGGTTATTCCGTTTGGAGCTTTTGGTGGTGCACACTTGATCTTGTGGCAGCTCAGGGTAATTGTTGAGGTTCCGCCATGCTGGGGATTGTCATTCACAGGTTCCCTGATTGCTCACAGTTTAACCAAGGTTACTGGGGTTCGCAACAGCGTGGATTACTTTATCCACAAAGCTCTTTACAACTGGGCTAAAAAGCAGTTGGCGGCTAACCCCTTTGCTGGAAAGAATAGAAAGGCGGCTGCTAATTATGGGACTAAAAAGTCAATGCGTAAGCAGAAGACTGCTGCAAAGGTTCAAAAGAAGAGAAAGGAAAAGAAGGGTGGAATGACGGAAACAAGGAAGAGGCAGAAGGGTGTTATCAATGCTGAGCCAGGATGTAAGAACTAGGTTAGTACTTGTTTTCTTATATTAATTAATACAAATGTCTCCACTTCTTACCGTTGTTAGCCGTTCATACCCCTACTATCCCCTTGCTTGAACGATCGATAGCGCCACATAACCGCAACCTAATATGGAATTACGGACCGCTCATCCATCTACTCTCTTGCTGTATTGGTTCGATAGGGAATACTCAAGTTCGGCTTAAAAGGTCTGCATTTCTCACGCTCAAGAATACAGTGTTAACATTCGTTACAGACACAATTCACATACATCTATACCTACACCACACGATATGCAGAACATCAGCGACGCCGGATCTTGCAACCAATGCAGTTGCCCAGAATTTGCTCCTAGAACAGATGACAAGTTACGATGTGCTGATGATTCCTGTGGACATCAGAAACGCTTTCACGCTTCAAAAATCCCTAAAACGATTACTGGCACACGTCATCGGCAAGAGCGGGGAAATACGACAAGTAGCGATACAGACTTGGAAATTCAGCGAAAATCCCTCTCCGTACACACCAGCACGCATCTCCATCCAGCAGCAAATCATATCGCTTCCCCTGTACCAGTGCTCGATTATGAGGAAGTACGACAAGCAAACAGAGGAGCCCGATCTTCCCTTCCAGCAAAGGGTGATTCCAGAAGCGGACGGAAATCTGTAAATGAGGAACGGTATGAGCAGGGACTACGCCGACGTAGTACTACAGGGTTAGCTGAGGCTTCAGCTCCAATGCTGAAGGTATCCATACGTATATTTACTAAGGACGCTGCCTCTTTGCCAACATATCTTCCAGGTTAGTACTCTATCTCTTTTCATGTCTTAGTGCTAATACTTGTTTCTAGGGGAGCAAGTATTTACTTGGAACCGGACCGATACTGTGGAGAATTATCAAGATTGGCTTGCTTCACTTTACAAGCGGCACCATGCTTGGGCAAAGGATAGAAAACCCTATATTTATCTGGACGATAAGCCTCTTCGAGGTGGATCTTTAAGAGAAGTTTCGTTGTCTTCAATTTTCCGGGTAAGGCCACAAGGGTTATGCGTTTCACCATGATATTAGTACTAATGCTTATGTTAGCCACCGCTTACACAGAAAGGGGCTGCTGTCGTACCTTCAGAGATATCAGAGCTACTCCCAAGAGAGCCAGCCGGGATCTCTCATATATTTACGGTCTTAAAGGAGCACGCTTTCAGTCAGGTGCCAGGCGATACAGTTGTAACCACCCCCTCTGGAAAAGCGAAGCCACCTGTTGTCAAAAGGGATTCAGACGTTGTGGTAACAATTACGATCCCAACATACACCAATTTCGAGGAAATGGATGAGGAGGAGCAGGAGCGACAGGACCGTGAAGACTCTTCTACTCGTTCTACCTCTAGGGCAAGAACAACAAGTGTCTCTCGTTCGCTATCTACAACCCGGAAGATGTCAGCAACACCATCACGAACACCCGCAAGGACTCCTGCAAGAACACTCCCTTCACCCAAACGAATCATACCAACAAAGCCTACTAGGACGCCAGCAAGAAAAACAAAAGCGAAACAAATGGATCCAATTGAGGAGGTTAATTCGAGAAGCCCAAGTGGATCAGTGAAGGGTGAAGGCACTGAGCGGAAGGGTGAGGATACGGATAAGGATAGTAAGCAACCATTGCCGAATGAGGAGGAAAGTGATGGGAAGAAGCATGAAGCTTCCGTGGAGCTCCCTATTGAAGTCTCAAACCAGACGCCAATTGGTTACTATCCACCATCTACAGATTCTTCTTTTTCCTCTACCTTCGCACAGTTATCAACAGCATCGATTGTCCATTACAACCACAAGAATCGCACATTCAGAAAGGGTGAAGACAACCGACGTTCATCATCCTACCACCCTAAATCACCTTCGTTTGTCACTTGGGATGATGAAGAGAGGAAGAACCAGTCCAGTCCAGCTGAGGAGACAGAGAAGGATGATGAAGAGGAGGAGATTGACGATGAGAGAGAAGATGATAGGGGGCAACGTACGACACCGGAAAGAAAAAAGCGCAAGAGTACAGCAGTATCACCTGAGAACAAAACAGAAGAAAAGGCATGGAAAGATCGTAGAAAGTCCATGCCATAAACAGTTGTAAGTCTATCCATCCCAGCCGGCTAGTAAATGGCACCCCATGCATTCTCAATCCCTTCGATTTCATCTTCATGCTCCTCAATTAGGTGTACATAGCCATCAAGGCTATTGTTGCCTTCTTCGTTCATATAATCTGTTGAGAGGAAAGCATGTGTTAGAATATCGCTAATATTACAATAGGAATGATAAGAATCTTACCTTCATCTGAGTCCTTATCAGAGTACCGATCTTCTTCATTTTCGTGTTCAGTAGCTGAATCTGACCTTTCGTTATCCGTTTGCTGAATCTCTGCTTCTTGACGTTCTGTATTCCGAAACTCTTGTTCGATATACTCATACGTCTCCAACGATGGTGCATGATCCTTCAACCATTGTTCAGGATCTAAAGGCTTCTCCAACATTGTTACCTCCTCGCACTCCTCATTATACTCATTCAAGGCTTCACGAAGGTAAAGGTATGCTTCCTCATGTCTTGAGTCCAAATCGTGGAAATTTGTAGGCAGATTCGCTTCCTCCAATAACAGCTTGCAGACTTCCATTGTACGCTCGGGAAGATATGCATTGAGGTCATAATCCATCATCTGTGCTTGGAGTTTTGCTAACAGTTCCCGGTTTGGTGTCATACCATAATCAACTTCTGAGGGCGGGTAGAAGTATAGATTATCGGGAATACCAGAGGGGAGATAATGAGCACGCTTTCGCTGCCTACGGATCGGATGAACATTATGCATATCAACGAACCCTTTGATATGTGTACGAATCATCTCCATATAAATAAAGCGTAAAGCAATCTACAGTTCAATTGTCAGTATATCCCACTTTATCACAAGCTTTCACACTTACCTTGTCTAGTATACTGCCTTTCGTGAAGTATCCTTTCCTTTGGTAGCTAGCAAAGATGTTACGATAGGTATCAGTAACACCATTCGCTAAGATATTCCAAAAGGATTCAATGCGTTGATTCTTTGTGGAGGGACCGAAGCAGAATGCGCGCCGTAAAGGTAAGTCAGGCTTCTGATCCCTTCGTAAAGCTGTCTGTGATGCAGCTAAAAGAAGTGTTTCTCCACCCATATCTGACCTAATTGTTTTAGGATACTTACCATGTGTTTGGACTGCCGAAAGGAACTGTGTATTAACTGATACAGCTGTACGGTTTGAGTCACCAACATATAACCATATGATGTATCGTGAATAGCAATCGATGGCACCATATATCTCAAAACCAAAGTCCGACAGCTTGTCATGTCCATCAATAGACCAGACACGATTAGGACCTTTGATACGAAATTGACCACGCTTACGTGCGAGACCGACTTGCCGAATATTCAAACCCTCTGGATCGATACGTCTGATTGCATCTCTAACCCGATTTCTAGAAGGAATTAGTACTAACTTCTTGATGATGAATGACTCTTACTGGCTAACAAAGACACCAAAAGTGACACGTATACTGGCAGCCATGTATACAGAGCCATAGTTAAGTGCTTGACCCGAATTCAACTGAGTAGCAACCAGTTCGTCTGCAGTTGCATTGGCCTCTGCCTCCGCTCTAGCATTACGTGCAGTTGAAAGTAAGAGGCGAATAGAGGGATGAAGTCGAAACTCCTTCAATGCTCGTGAAGTTATTGCATAACCCTCTTGTTCCAAAGCACGGAGAATCATTCGTGATGTGTAGTTGCGTCGGTATAAAGACTCCACTTTTGCGACAAAAGTTGTATCTCTCCAAAGCGGTTGCTTTTTGCTAGGGAATTCCCACCGGTTCAGTTGTGTTTGGATTGTCCTAATCCTAACAAGAAGTTACAGTATTAGAATGATTCGTCAATGAAGTGGAATGCGCAAGTCATACCCAGCGGTAAATCCTCCATCAACATGTTGAAAATCTCGCTGGATCTCATAAAGCTTCTTGTCCGCTAGAATATACTGCTGAAAGAACCAGTCGCGGAATCGATCCCACTTCTCTGCTTGATTTGCTGGCATAGTACCGATCGTGTGGATGAGAAACGTTTTGGATATTGTTGAAAATATTCTGGATACAGGTATTGTTGCGGGCCCGGGGGGTATGGTGGTGGGAGAGTACGTAGCATTATTATTTTGGACACGGTGTCCTGAATGACAAGTGGCACAGCTCCCAAGGATTATTAAGCCACTAGATAATTTCACCTTTGACACACAAATTCTTTTCGGCGTAACATGTCCCTACGCCTTGCCGTAAAGCAACAAATTTTATATTTACAACGCGATCGAAAACTAAATACTCAACAAAAACACCGGCATCAAGACTAGCTCAACCCGTACACCATCTCTTTCGAGGCAGCAAAATTCAAAAACATGTACACAAAGAAAAAAACTCGAATCAAGGAATGAGGGCTTCCAGCAAAAGCTGTCAACCAGGGTTTATCGAATCTCTACCGTATCCATCTACCCCATGCAATGCAAAGGGGAAACTGTCGAATCTAGACTGGCACAGTCTGGATTTAGGCCTTGATGCACTGGGAGTAGTATGGGTTGTACTCGACGCAGGTAAGACCAGCAGCGCACTTGGTTGGGCCGGAGTAGCTGGCGCCCCCACACTGATCCCACTCACCGGCGGTAGCACCGTCATCTGGGGTCTGGGTTGGGGCTGGGACGGAGGTGGTGGTGGAAGTTGGAACTGGAGTGGTGGAGGTGGTGGTTGGGCGGACGGAGGTGGTCAAGGTGGTGGGTGGGGCGGTGGTGACTGGTGGCTGGACGGTGGTGGTTGGCTGAGGAGCTGGGGATCCGGAAGAGCCGGACCAGACTGGTGGGCCTGGGATGGTGTAGCTGGTTGGGACTGGGAAGTAGATGTTGATCAGGATTCCGGCGTCGTCTTGCTTGTATCCTCCTGGGAACTTGATGGTTGGGCCAGGAGTTCCGTTGCCGCCGTTGGTGACCTCGATCTGGGCACAGGTCATGTAGTGCTGAGCACCGTTGCGGGTACCGGCGCCATGGAGACCAATGTGCTCGAATCTGAGGAGGTACTGTCCGGATGGAGTGTCCTTTGGAATGACAAAGTTCCATGGACCAGAGGACATGTCCCAGGAAAGGCCGGAAGCATCAATACTGGTGGTACCGAGCTCAAAGATCTTGAACCAGTCTCCGTTACCGTCCCAACGGGAGATGTCGGTGCCGGCTGGAGCCTTGGCCATGTAGGCCATGTATGGTCCAGGGTGGATAATGGCCTGGTCGGCAGAGAATCCAATCTGGGTACCGGCGGCAACCTTCAAAGTCTCATCGGCTGGAGTTGGGTTGACGTTGCAGCGAATCGACTCGAGGGTGACATCCTCAACCGGTCCGTTGTTGTAGATTGGAGTCCACTTGCGGATGTACTGGAACTCACCAGCAGCCTTTCCATCAACGTGGAGAGTGGTGAAGCGATCTGAAGCAGGTATTAGTGACATTCTCGGGGCAGTATAAAAATGTTGGAAGCTTACAATGAGCAAAGGCCTGAGTGGCAAAGCCGAGGAGGGCAAAGGCGGCGGTAGCAGTAAACTTCATTTTGAAGGAAAGTGTTCGAGGACAACCTGTTGTCGAGTTGTGTAGAGGGTTGGTTTTGAAGGAAAGTAATAGACTCTGGTATGGACAACCTGTTGCCTGAAAGTTGGTATGAAAAACTGAGGTATTCGACGAGCGATGGGGATTTGGAGAGAGAGGATGGTGGTGCCTTATATCTACATTTTGGCTCCTAGAAGTCTCCACCATATGGTGGTTAGTATCCCAGAAGCAGCACCCCTGGACGATCCTGCATGGTATCCTCCCAACGTGCTTGCCGCATTGCACAGACGCTCAACTCGTGGTCCCTCATTTCCGAGGTAACCCCCCCATAGTGGTCCCAAGAAGCTTCAGACTTCTAGTGTGTTCCCAAAAGTGGAAAGGCCATTCCATGGCGATGCTTGTTCATGGATATCGAGCCGCTCCGAGAGCGATGGGACGTGAAGGATGTGACGAATCCAAGGGCGCTTGTCGGAGAGCCTCCTGATCGGCAGGCTTGTGCCATCCTGGAGGGCACTGTATCCGAAGCCTTGGGAGCGGTAGACATGAGGGACAAACGCAACAAGTTGTCCGATGTCTGGCTGGCAAATTGTCCCAGGAACAATCTCTGTTTTGAAGGTGAAGTCGAGCCGAATCCTAGACAGTTGAGTCCGCTTCGGTGTCTCGGGAAGTTCTTGGCTCGTCTCGTCTTGCTCTGAGACAATCGAAGCTTATCCAGACCGCCGTGCACGTACGTTGATTTCCAACGTGCCTTTAGCTGCTTGCCGTTCCAAAACGAAGAACGGTTGGTGGGTCCTAATGACCTCTTGTGTTGGGACGGATGTATTCCGAGATGCAGATTTCGTATTGGCGTTGGGTACTATGCTTTCGAGTTCGGATGTTCGGGTTCAAGTTCGATCGTGAGCTTTAGTTGCAAGTTTGTTCCTTTCTTCAGGCGCTCAGGCGCACGCGGTGGACTCAAGCCAAAAGCCGTCATCAAAGTGCGCGATGAAGGTCGCAATACCATTAACGATCGGTCCAGAACCCCCCACAGTACTTTGGCCGTCCAAGATGCCGAAATATCGATATTGAGGGGCAACGAGGGCCAGGGCCATTGCGAGATCGAGGTCGAGACCGCCGCGCCGCCTAGAACTCCGATGGTGGTGAGGAAGCCCGTTTCGTGGGTTTGTAGCTGTGGTCCTGCCAATGTCAACCAACAATCCATGCTCGCAAAGTCGAAACGGTAGGCTCATTTTGGGCGCTTCTAGAAGCCTAAATGTTTTGTGCTCGGACATGAAACGGGGACGTTGTTTGTAGGGATCTTGCAAGCATCGGCCCGATATCCGACCCCTTTGACATGGCCAAGGCGGTAAAACCTCCGCTTAAGCGAATGCAGTTAATAAGCAACAAGATGATGTCACTGAGGTTGGACGCTCGGTCCACCAGTACTGGTAAACAGATCCCGCCGCACGCTTCCGAATTCCGTGCTCCGTCAACAACATCAGCATCAACACTTTGGTCCCTCTCCGCTCTGTTCTTCTCGACCCCGCACTTCGCTTGTCGTTGTTTGTGGCTCACTTGACTTTTGCATATCCGCAGGCTTTTCAGAAACGCGACGATGAACAGGAACTGTGGCGGAGATTTCGTTCGGGTCTTCATTGCTGGACAGGTCCCATCACATGTGCAAGTCAAGGAGCTCCAAGCATGATAGAGAGGCTCGTAAATACCGGTAGTGATGCCCGGTCCCTACTCCTTATCATATGATTATTTCTTTGCTAACCTACCTCAGGATTGAACCATCTTCCTCGACAATGCGCTCCTCAATACGCCCAGTCGTCGCTCTGTCCTCCCAACAAATGCTCTCAAGATACCAAAGTCTTGTTGACGGCTTCACTACAATCCACTCCGGCTTGGTTCCATCTGATCGTCCCCAACATCCTTCTCGGGATCCCTCTTCACCCGGCCTTCTATGGATTGTATCCATCGGTGGCCACGTCGGGGGACTCGAAATCCTACGCAATCATCAGCATCATTCTAGCAGAAAGACAGAGCACAAACAGCATCGGTATGCTTTCCAAAATCGCCAGCTACTTTGCCCCACCCACGCTTCGCGTCATACTCGCTATGCCACGGGAAATATCCACGTTCATCCGTCGGCACCTTCTTCCTCGCTTCTGCCCATTCTTTCATCAGCGCACTGAGGCGCTCATCTTCTGTCGGATCCAGAGCCATGGATGAATGGCTGGAGAATGAGCTACTATAGCTGCTACCCAGTCCCAGGTCTGGCACATCCTCAAAGTGAGCCTAAAAGGTATTAGTAGGCTCATGACAGTTGGGAAACCATCTGGAAGTAGCTTACGACGGTCTTTCCATCATAGTCGCTTTGCGCATCTACAGCCTTGGGGTAGGGAGTGACTGGGTATGTGTATCTTGTTCTCCTAATCCTCTCTTGCGCTCGTTGGTCCGGCTTGTACTCCATGTACTGGTCGGGGTATACGTATGATTCGGATTCATCGGAATAGTACTGATAATCGGGATCGGGAGTTGCTGGGAATGAGACGTGTTTCTTCCTTCTCACTCTCTCTTCCGCTGGTATCTCGGCCTTGTACTCTGTATACTGATCCGGATACGGGTACTTTGCTTCATGCTCCACTGGGTTGTACGGGTATTCCGAGTCTGGGATCGATGGAGAGGCGAAATGCTCTTCATGATGATAGGTCTTCTTGCTCTCAAACGGCGGGAAAGAAAAGTACTCATGTTTCTTGCTTTCGCTGGCCTGTGGCGCTCTTTGTTCGGTTGCAGTTGGCTCAACGTTGGGGCGCCACTCCGAGGGCGTGTCTATATCTTTTGAGAATGTGAAGAAGTCGCTCGGTCCAGACAACCAACTTTTTGGGAATTGTAGAGGCACGGCCTGCACGCCGAGGGAGAGACATAGGGCTATCTTTGCTGCCTGCAGGATGGTTGATGGTCGCATCGTTGGTATTCTGCCTGCAGAGTTGTGATTGTGCGATGCAGATTTCCGCTGGTGGGATTCGGAGATACATATCAGTTGCTCCTGCGTGAGGACGTCACCATTGCGGAAGTGTCAGGTCGTCGTAGTGACGGAGACGTGCCTCGCTTCCGAGCAGTACCGACGTGAATTTGCCAATGCCAGCAATTGGCTTCGGAGAAGACGGATAGTCACTTGTGAGTTTAAGGACTATGATCGATTCGTATTCGAATATGCTAATACCATTTAGATCTCTGCTTATTCGTACTGTTTTACGGTTCACATCCCGACGACTTTGCTTGCGCACGAGCTTGGATTGGAGACGACCGCAATCAGCTTCACGAGAGCCAGCGGAGCTAGAGACGTATGGGTCTGGTGTTGATGAAGTTTTCTGAGCGACAACGAATGTCCTTGATTGGAAGCGAAATGCAAACTCAGGAATTATCGATTATCTCTTGTCGGATTATCATGGCTGACTCTTGCATTGCCTGGCGATAGCTTTTGCACTTGCTATATACGTTAAGTGTCTTGAGCTGTCACATACGGCCATAGATTGAAGAATATACGGGATCCCGTCCGCTCTCCCATAGTCAAGCTTCTAATCGCCAAGTTAGTACTGCGGTGGGTGACCACGCGGGAATCCTTGGTGCTGTATGTTTTGCACCTTTCCTAGTCCGGACAAGCGAGTCAGTTTTTGGGGAGTTCGAATCATGATGCAGGAGAATTCACTTTTTGCATCACCTTTTGCCTGCAATTTCCAGTAGTCAGCTTTTTTGTCTTTTGCACAGAAACCACAATAGGTACTCCGTTCGAATATCAGTTTTCTGATCTTTGGTATGCGTTTGGAGCGGAAGATATTTCTGTGGCGGCTCGGGCCTTACTGAATCTTCCTCGTCTCGAGCACCTGCTCGAGCTACTAATTGCAGCAGCATGAACAACTCGAAAACGAGATGGACGAAATCACCGACAAGTGCCATCTTCCGATGCTCATTCGAAAGGAATTACAAGCCTCATCACAAAGCAAGCGAATGGTGTCGGAGTTGGCAGAGACAGGCAATGTTGTTGCACTACAAAGTCATGAGTTGCTGTTCAGGGCGCTGAAACATGGGAAGCAGAGTGGGCCGCTTTTGGAGGCGATGAGTGCATTTTTCCTTAGTAAAAAAAGGAAAGAAAAGCGAGACAAAAGATACAGCCAAAGAAGGAGATGAATCAACTTTGGCTGGAGTATGTTGGAGTGTGTAAAGATCAGTCGGGAGTTTTGTTGTTGGATGAGTGATGGACTGGGCGCGGCTAAACGACATTACTTCCAAAAAGGGACTAGTTTGGTCGTGACGTCAGGCATTGGGAGATGCGACCGCCCGTCTCTTCTTTCGTTTGCTCGCCATCCACTTGCGCCGCAGCCTCTTCTTCTTTCTTCTCTTCATGCTTCTGTTTTCTTTCCACAAATGCTTCCCAAACATTAAAGTTCCGCAACTCACCGCGTTTCTTCGCATCCCTCACATTACTCATATTCTTCACCGTTTGTACGTCTAGCCTAAACCCCAGTAAATGTACCCACTCCTCCCACGATCTCTCATACCTGTTTCCCGTCACTGGTGTTTGTGCCATTGCTAATCAACTTACTATTAACATGCTCAATCACCGCTCCTCTCCGAAACCGTCAAACGATCGAATTTACGTCCTCGCGCTCGCAAATTTGTATCTCTTCTAGTCCTCATCTTGCGCCTTCACGGTCTCACAAAGACCGAAGTTCTCTGCAGAATTCAGCAAACCGCCCATCGATTTCTTCAATACCTCAACTACCGGCCAATGCTCTCAATGTGATTACAGACGAATCAGGAAGAACGAAAGGTCTTGACAGAGGGCTACCGAATAAGCTGAGTCGGGTCACATAACAAGATGGAGCTATTCACCGTATTCTGGCGTCCTCATGGTATGTTTGTCGGTTCCACTATCGCTTGCTTTTGGATTAGGCACAATTGGCTGCTCAGGGAGGAGATAGACAGTCGCTAACCAAGGGACGTGTAGAACAGATGACAGAAGCACGGCTATTGCGAACTCGAAGTCGGAGGAACGGACGACACAGAATCATCTTTACCTTTCGCCTGCCAACAAGTGGATTATGGTCAGCTTTACGCCAGGGCTCATCTCGACGCCCTACTTTCGTGAGAACATCTCAGTAATCGGCAAGCAGCTCATCGATTGAAAATCGAAACCACCGTTACCGCAATTCGACATGATTTCCACCATTTGCGACATGGGCAATCGGGCTGGCACCAGACAACCGTCATTTTGTTATGGATGATGGATGGAGACCTAATGGCTGTGCCCAGCCAACTGAGGGATTACGCCGTCGTAGGAAGTTATTTAGCAATAGAAATGCATCACCAGTTCCTTGCACTTCTGTGGCTCGTCCCCTGTGTTCTCGAGTAATCGACCCTGTGCTAATTGATATCGCAACTTATGGCCAATCAAGGGAGACTTCAAGTGGATATCTACATATGCCTCTGCGCCAATAACTCTGGCAGCCCATGATTCCGAGATCGCGGCATCGTTCTGACCTCAAACCAAGGTAGAGGGACCCGATAAAATCTCTAATCAGTTTTGTGATTGAAATGAGTTGGCGAATGTGGAAATCAACCGATAGAGAAGGAGCGGTAGCGATGCTTGGGAAGGCCTCGGCTCAAGTGCTGCATGTTGAATTGAGGCAGGAAGATGCAAATAGGAGCTGGAAGGTCCAATGGTCAGTCTCCAGGCCCTGAGGCGCCTTCCAATTCGGTCGACCACCTGTACAGGCAGTTGCTACGCATGGCTGGTCAGCTCTGGGCGAGCATCCCTCCAGGAAGGCAGTACCGTTCCCCAAGAGGCAGGAACCCCATCAGTTACGCCACCCTCACCAAGCCTCACCACGAAGGGAAGGACAGACTGGGCCGTACTGCCTTCCTGATACAACTACCGGCAGAACGAGCTACCCAGCCCTCAACCCTATCTCGCTCACCTCCAGGACTCAATAAAACCCCTTCCGTCCCCGCCTTTTCTGAAACCATCATCAACACACTTTCCATCACTATCCACAGCAGCAACACCACCAAACCAAGAACCACTCTTTTATCTCTTTCACAACAACAAGAACCAGTCCTTTCCTATATTCCTACTACTCTTTTTCTTTCCGTCACAATGTCCAACCCATGCGACGATCAATGCAAACGCGAGCTCCAGGAGGCCGCGAAGCGTAGAGACGACTTGTGGAGGGCTTCCGCTATGCACAGTGGACCGCATGGGTATGCTATGCCACTGACGAACACGGTATTACAACAACAGGCACAAAACAATTACAACAACGACAAAAATGATATTTATGCAAGGGCAGCTGCCAGAAAAGCCGAGGAGGACCGCCAGCGGAAGGAGGCCGAAGAGAAGCGGAGATACGACTCAGTACCACCTGAACAGAGGGAGAAATAGGAGAAAGCCTACAACAACAAGGAGTGTACAATTCAGTAATTAAGCAGGTTAGTATCCCTTGTCTTTTCTCTTTCCCAGTTTTACTAATCGTGCAGCAGATGCTTTGCTCAAATTCTATGGTCCTTGACTAGCTCACAAGCCGATCAGTTTGTGTTTGTTTGAGCTCGGGCTTTGGAGGTTAGCACATCCTATATCTTTCGACCGAATATTCGCTAACTATCGGATAGGTTGCTCATCTGTACTTTCAGAATTCATTACAGCCAGGTTGTTATGGGACTTTTGCAGTTTTCTAGAGTTGATGGATGGTTATGGTTTGCAGGTGCTTGGGTGTAATGTAGAGATACAATGCATGGTCTTTCGTTTGTTGGAATTTCTCCTTTTTTCTGTGATGTCTGATCCTCACCTTGTGCTTCGTTCAACTTTCACATTGATTCGTTCCGCTTCCATGTGCATACTTACCTACTCCATGGTAGAGCTTCTTATTGATGGCTTTACTAGTTTCTTCGTACTCTCTATACCTTAATGACTCACTTTACTCACTTTGACAGCTCTGTGTCATGATTTGTGACATGCCTGGCTCATCAGGGTAACAGCTAGCTTTGTCTCGAATGGGCTGAATCCTCGGAGATGGCCTGAAATTGGAAGGGTACGTACGTACTGTGATGTGCATAGCTGAGATTTCAAACACTAATTCGTGGTCACAGCATACCATATCTCGCTTCGAAGCAAGCAGAAAGTGCCATGGGATACGCTCACTTGCGTGGCAATGAGAAGAACAACTTTCGCCTCTCACACTCGGCTTGCGTCCAATTTATAAAGGCCGGCAGTCACGGTGGCCTTTCTTTGTGAGTCTTCGCCTTTCAGTTTTCTACATAAGCAAGACGTTTCTGCCTACTTGGCGGAAAAACAAGCCAGACTTTTGGAATAACCCCGCATCGCAAAACTCCGCACCATCTTTACCATTCAAATACAACCAGAGAACTAGAAACATGCGCCTGCGACTGGTCTTATTCGGCGCTACCGCATTGCTTGGATGGGCAGGTAACGTCTCAGCAATTGGCGAGTCATGGTTGCCAATTCCAGTGTTCTCGGATCCTGTTGGTGATGCGAGGACGGAGGCTGGAGGATGGTTTCCGTTCCCGAAATTATCAGATCCTGCTGGCGATGCAGAGAAAGGCCGTGTTGCGGAGCCACGGTCATGGCTTCCAATTCCAGTCTACTCGGATCCTTACGGAGACCAAAGAAGAGAAACTGCAAAGGCAGCGAAGGCAGAGGAGGCAGAACGGCGCAATTCTCTAGCACCTCCACCAGGGCATATTGAAGGTGAATTTATCCCTGGTCAGTTTCTTGTGTTCTTCGAGCCATTTACACCGACAAACAAGCGTGTCTTTTGTAGCCCCTGGCATGTAAGTGTTCTCCCCTTATCCCACGGATCGTGTCCAAAAACGCAGCACCATTTGCTAACATGTTTTTAGAAAATCACCTTCGAGGCCGAGACTCTTATGAAAGAGGTATTCGAACGCTTCTACAAGAACATGAATCGACTCGACATTCCCTACGAGTCGCTCCGGAACATGACATGCGTAGGTCACCATAACCACATGTTCACACATTTCCGCCTTCCGCAGCCACAAACAGCAGAAGAAAGCGCTGGTCTACTTGCATCTTTAAAGCGACTCAAGAAGGTCCCAGGAGTAAAACAAATGCAAAACGCAGAATATGTGGACCTGTACGAGAGATCAGGGTCGCCTTGGTTTGATGCCTTTCTTGACTATCTCAACGAAACAGTGCCACGGGCGTTGAAGCTATACATCTATCAATTCTCTCCTAGGGGCCTGGAAAATTCCAGGAGATACTACTATGGCCGGGGTCGAGGCAACTATAGGTGAGTTTTCCCTTTCTTGTTTGGTTATTCCTTCCTTCCGATACTAACTGCTCTTGACACAGACGAACTAGTCCGAATGGTGCAGAAGCTGATGAGGATGTACCGGAGCCAGTCTTTCTCATTCCAGAAGAGAGAAGAGTCACCTATCCAGAAGACTACGAAGCCGAGGATGACAATCCTGTAGACGAAAACATGAATCCTAGAAGCGGCTTTCATGCATACGACATTCCTGCACGAGATACGCCTCCACACGACATTCCAACACAGGATACTACTCCACAGGATATCCCAGCACCGCCCAACACTCCTTGGAACAGGTCGCCTTCGCACGACTCTCCTTTGATCTTGTCACCTCCACACGATGTCATTCCTTCACACGACGACCTCCCTCCACAGGACATTCCTTCGCAGGACATTCCTTCACATGACGACAATCCTTCAGACGACTCTCCTCCACCCGGCACTCCCTCAGAAAAGAGCGACGCCCCCACACACGTTACTCCTTCATGGGAAAACATGCCCAGCTTCTACGACTACTTTGAAGACCACGGCACCGACTCATCAGACTGGCTCGAGAGGGGAAACGCCGCTATTCTCGCCAAGGAGGCATACATTCGCAGCATTCCTTTGGTGCCTGACCCGGAATTTGATGCACCGTCTTCATTTTTTGAAGAGAACATTCGCTTCCGCAAGCCCAAGGTCACCGTACCAGAGCCTGAAGACCCTGAAAAGGAAGTGAATCCAGAAGATGGACAAGGTGCTGGTAATGATGGTGTTCAGGCTGGGAGAACGCCGGGCTCGAGTATCGAGTGGAAAGGAAGTGACGACGGTGCTGCTCAGGCTGGGAGTCCGCATTCCAGTATTGAGTGGAAAGGAGATGACGATGGTGCTGTTGACGATGGTGCTGTTCAGGCTGGGAGCACGAGTTCCAGTCTCGAGTGGAAGGGAGGAGATGACCTCGAGGAGAAAGACGATGATGAGATCTATCCCTCGGATTCAATGTCGAATTACGGATAGTCGGGTTTGTGTTGATTTTTGGAAGCTTTGAGAGGTGATCTTATTTATTACTTGGCGTTTTTGCCGTTCTTTATTTGGGCTCTGTATTGGAGCCGGGATATTTTGGCTGGAGTTTTTGTTTGTTTTGGTTGATCCCATTGGAGCCGGAGTTCTGGATGGACACTGTACGATCGGACCCTGTGTCTGGTTGTACAAGTGGACCAGCTGGTCGTTCCATAGATTAAGAAGTATCTGCAATTTTATACCTGTTATACCCAATATCTCTCTTGTCTTTGTCTTATCTGTGATATTTCCTAGGCTTTGGCGTGGTGATCCTGTGACGATGCCAAGTGGAAGAATATGGATGAAAGAGAACTTCCTGACGAACCAAAGCGTACAGACTGTCAGTGAGGAGTGAAACAGCTACTTGTGTTATTCCGGCTTGGATAAATCCACACGAGACTGCAATAAAAATCCTTACATTCATCGAGACCGGTCTCTATAGCTCAATTTGACAGCATTAGGTACCGAGCATACCAAGGTACATGATATATTAAACTTACATGTGTACGAACATGTAGCTCTCAATTGATCAACCGACGTTCATCATACTGAATTGAAAGGCGCCTCATCAGAAAGGCCTTGTCAGTAAGTAATTGGACATGTTATTAGAAATCGCAAAAAGATGTGCCTTGGCTTCGAACTCGGATGCTACACTATCACCCGAATCAGCTGAATTGCGTAGGTACTTCTGACCAGCAGGATTCAGGATGCTCGCGTCTTTCTGTTCGACCATTGAGGCCAGTTTTGCTTACTAATGTTGCTTGGTCATTTATAGCCGTCATAAAGCTCACATCGATATCACATCAGTGTATCGGATATGTTGCAATGTTTTGGGATTTTGGAAAGATGCAAGTTGATTCGCATAATCCATCTACTTTAACTTTAAAATGGCCTTTAAAGGGCAAGTCTCACGATAGTAGGGATCCCTGTATGTTAGATGCCGGAACTACTCGCTATGCTATGTACTTTTCTTGGCCAGGCGCAAAAGATGTCCGAATTTTTTGAAGCTAGAGACCCCCAGGACTGTTCGAAATCTGAAGCGTATCTTCATCGACGTCATCAGTAAAAGCAATGCTACTTGCTAGACTCGAACTAGCGACCTTCGGCTATCCCTCACTGGGTGAGGATCATATACACCCATATGAGACCGACGTCATAAACCACCTAGACCAAAGAAGCTGATCATGCTGAAGGGTAGGTGCTTGTAGATAATGTATGCGGGCGATTGAGCTGATGGTCTTCTTGGATTGACCATTTGTTGTATGCTGCTCGAGCTCGACCGTGACAGGCAATGGATATTTCGATCGATAAATACGGCAACCCTGAGATTTGTGCGTGGATTGGTCTTTAACTTGGATCTTGAAAGAACGAGGTTTTCCCTATCCCAATGTCCAGTCGATCAGAGCAAACCGGATCGAACCATCACCAGTCTAATGGAATCAAAACTGACGCAACAAAAGAAGAGCTCAACGCTCCCACTCTCCCCGACCAGAGTCGAACTGGTGACCTGCAGATGGTCTGATACATTACTACAGTCTGTTGTGATACCAACTACACCACAGGGAGAAGCGATGAGAAAAACTGATTATTCTGTACCCTCACGTCATTAATTTCACAATAGTTCTCGATCCCAGATCAATTCATCGAACCAAAAGGAAAACTCCATGGATCCACATGAGTTTCAGATTACTCTCAATGTCTCTAGAGTCTTGACGCAACTCGAGTACTCTGGTTTACCTAGAAACAGTCAAAAGCAGGTACAGGTGGAAACAGTCAAAAGCAGGTAGTATACAGGTGAGCTCGAGCGGTATGTTTTTTAATCTCGGAATTGAGTCGATCGTCCATTTCAGAGTAACCAGCCAGAAATATATCATGCCAAGCCAAAGAGGAGCAAAAGTGAAGCTTGAAGCTCCCGCTCTCCCCGACCAGAGTCGAACTGGTGACCTGCAGATAGTCTGATACATTACAGTCTGTTGTGATACCAACTACACCACAGGGAGAGGCGATGAGAGTTGCTCTGGAGTTTGGAACAACTCGTCCAATTAACAACTTTTCATCTCCAGATACTCAAATAAGTACTTGAAGCTTATTTTTCAGGACAAAACGGTTAAGTAACGTGGACTTCATGTAGATGTGAATGATTGAAGAGCAATACAACGAACGCTGCGAGGCGAGGCTCTTAACTTGATGAACATCTTCAACCTGCAGATTTCAAAACAGCAAAATACACTGGCATACAGCACCAATGATTCCCGCGTGATTACCCACCGCAGTACTAAATTGGCGATTAGAATCTTGACTATGGGAGAGCAGACGGGATCCCGTATGATCTTCAATATGTGGCCGTATGTGGTGGCATTTCCTGCTGTTCAACCTTGGTAAGTAAAACTTGCCGCACACGTTTCAGTGAATACAAAGCTATAGAGCAAACATTCAAAGCCAACACAACAACTCGGTCACCATGTCACTGGGAGCGTGTGCTTTCAGACTACCCAAACAGTTCGAGTTGTTAAAGCAAAAAGAGATACAGCACCAAGCATTCCCGCGTTGTCACCCACCACAGTACTAACTTGGCGATTAGAAGCTTGACTATGGGAGAGCAGACGGGATCCCGTATGATCTTCAATCTATGGCCGTATGTACTACTTAATACGCAGCCATGTGTAGACCTTACAATGTCTGTGTCGACGGCCAAATTCACAGCCCGCGATTGACAAAAGACCATACTCTGCCCATGACAAGCTAGCTTCGAATACAGTACAGTACATTCTCAGATATAGTCCATCTTGCGTCCGCCGCCAACGTTCCCAACATTGATACCACGATCTAGCTCAACCCACTTCCTTTCTTTCCCAAAACACAAAAACATGTTACCAACCGCACCCAACCGCCACTGCTTAAACAACAACATACCCGCCCCCCTACCTCCTCCCCCGATGTTTAACCACAACCTCCACCCACCCGAAATCGTCCCTGTCGATCTCACTGGCACTCTTGACATACCCCTCTGCCTCCGATTCTTTTACCTCATCCCAGTCTTCATCCCCTTTGACTTCATCCCAATCGGCATCGTCCTCCTCATCCTCCTCATCTCTCTCCCTTTCCCTCTTCCTTTCCATTTCCCTTTCCCTTTCCCTTTCCCTTTCCCGCTTCTTCTTCTCAGCCGGCAACGTAGCCTTCTCACCAGCCAAACTCCCCACCGATTCGATCGGCACTCCCTCCTTAGTGGCCCTTCTGGCAGCCGTGCGGGTTTTTTTGTACTCTGCGGGTGCGTCCGACTCCCCCTCCTGTCCTTCCCTCGGTTCCCCAACCCCCGGATCGGCAAGGGAGACAGAGACGGGTTTGGAGCTGGATATAACGGTGGAGACTGTTGTGTGGGGATCGTAGAACGAGAAGGAGGAGGAGTTGCCGGTGGGGATGTTGCAGTAGGGGGGTGGGGGGGGGGGGGGGGGGGAGGGTTTGCTGTTTCTGCGGGCCCTGCGGGCCCTGGCTTGGAGCTCGGCCTCGCGGGCTTTCATGGCTTGTGCTATGGCGTCGTCGTCGGTGTGGGGGTGGGTTGGGGAGAGGGTGGGTTTTGGGGGGTGTTTGAGGGAGATGAAGGGGGGTGTTTGGGGGGAGGAGAGGGAGAGAGGGGGGAAGGTGGGGAGGGGGGGGAGGGAGGGGGGTGTGGTGTTTTGGGGAGGGGGCGGTGTCGGTGTCGGTGGTATCTTGCGGCCTTGGTGCTGGGGACTTTTGGTGTTGGTCTCCATAGTGTTGTTGGGGGTTGAAGATCTTAGGATGGAAGACGGGCTGGTGAAGTGTAGGTGGAATTGAGGGGCCACGTTGGAGTATACATATGCAAATAGGAAGATGAGTCGACATGATTACGGACCATCTGTGCGGGGTTCACCGGAGAAGGGGGAGTTGTGGGTGGGGGGACACGTGGATTAGATGAGTGAAAGAGGGTAAGGAGACGTTCGACAATGACTATGCGAAATGAGAGCCGAGATGGAGAAGAAGAAAAACGGAAGTAGAGGATATCCATAAACGCGGTATACAAACTAAACCAACTCGAAAGTACAAAAAAGCAACCCAAACTCCCAAACTCCAATCCCCCCACCCCCACTACCCCTCCACCGGCCTCTGCCCATAAACCACATACTGATCATTAACCATATGCACCCTCCTCCCCCTCCACCCCTCCGCCGCCTCCCCACAAACCCTCTTCGCCTCCTCCTCACTCCACCCCAGCACCTTGGTCATCAACTGCAACCCATAAGCTTCTGCGCCCTCGCCTGCCTGGCTCGCCAGGATGGCACCCATGCGTTTGTAGTACGGATCCTTCGGCCAGACTCCAACGGCGACTTTGAATTTCTTGACCACGACATTGACGAAGCCTGCCTCTTCAAAGTAGGAAGCGAGGGAGGGAGCGAGGTCGAGCCGGTGGCCGGAGAGCTTGCCGGCTTCGTTGAGGGCGTTGGTGTAGCGCTCGCAGGCGGAGCCTTCGTAGGTGGCGTCGGTGCTGTAGCCGCCGGTGTTGTGGATTTCGAGGAGTTCGAGGTGGCCGCCTGGGGTGAGGTTGCTGGTGGGGCGGGGAGGTTAGCCATGTTGTTGGGTTGTGAAAGAATGGGGGAAGAGGGCGACGTACTTGTAGGCGCGTTTGATTAGTTTGGGCCAGTCTGTCACAGAGCCCATCAGGCACCGGCCGTGGATGTAGTCGAATGGCGTGCGGAACATCCATTCGTCCTCGAAATTGTCGACTTCGAACGAGACGTTCTTTGGCAGCCAGAGGGGCTGGATGGGGGAGAGGTCGGTGCCGGTGACTTGGCAGGTTGGGTGGAGGGTAGCGAAATCAATTGCCCAGATGCCTATCAATTGTTAGCAAAGACAAGTTCGGCGTGCCGATGAGGAGCCTACCAGTTCCAGTGCCAATATCGAGCGCATTTCGAACCTTGCCCTTCTCAAGAGGAGCGAGATAGAGCTCGCCGCGGAGGACGAGAAGGTAGAAATGGTGGATTAGATCCAGGCGTTGCTGCTCGATTTCGTCGTTGGGGAGGATGCTGCCGGCGAGTTTGGTAGAGGACCAGCGGTGAGAAGGGTAGCGGCGGCCGTTTTCGTAGACGTAGTCGATGACCGAGTCGGTGATGGAGGTGGTTTCGCTGGCGAGGGAGTCGGTGTCGGAGTGGTCGGCGTCAGAGTCGCCGATTTCAATGTGGTCGTTGATGCTGGGGAGGGTGGTGATGGTGGTGGACATGCTGTGGGCAAGACGGAATCAGTATTCCTTCGGGGTCTTTCAATTGGTCAAACAGAGAGAAGATGGAAATACCTGAGATGATGGATGGAGACTTGTCGATGGTGATTTGCAAAGATCAAGAAAGCACCCCACAGCCGGGATTCCCCATCTTTAAATACCAGGTCCCGACGAGCTGCGTGTCAGCTCAATAGACGCTTCGTTCCTAGGTACTGTACCAATCAGCCTGCGTGCGGTGACCAAAAGCATCGTATCTGCGCTTTGAAGAAAGGTTGCAGGTCGGTCGGCTGTTCTCATCACTCTGCTTGCATCTTGCACAATTGGCAGCGGCACAGCACCTCTATTGAGTGCGTTCCATCAATTCAAAAGTGCATCTCCAACTGTCCAATTCCCACCAGTTCCCATGCTGCTCGGTGAATCCCGTCCCCTTAAAACCTGTTGTTCAACCCTCCCAAAACCGAAACCTCAATACCGGACCCTGTGAAACTCAATCACAACCCCGATAACCGGGCTCTCATCACTGTGCCGTCGTTGCAAGATTGGGCGTGTGTCTCGGTCGGCAATAATCCCCCCTTACCGCTTGCGGCTTGACGCCATCGACACAACGTGTTGAACTTGGGCAAATGGTGTTCGGATGGAGGAAAGCGTGGGAGGTGCATGTGTGTTCGGTGTGCAAGAGTGGCCTGGTGAGTGAGGCTCTGTGCGATTCGAAGGATGGGGGCGGAGAAGGCCAAGCGAGGTCAGGTGATGGGTTGCCTACTGTGGAGATGTGTCCGGAGGGTATCGTAATTGTTTGACTGGATTGAGGAGGAGCGTTCGAGCATGATCGTCACATACGAGAGAGGAGAAAGGAAAAAAAGTTTATGCAAGAAAATTCAGTTATTGTTTGTGTCATCACCAGTTCTCCGCCCTTTCGCCGGCCTCATTAAAACCCTGTGGGAAAGAAAAGAGTACCGGAGACCAAGCGCCATTGGCCATGGAGAAAGAGAGAAATGTGTGCACCCATTTCCCTCCTCTCCATCACCAAACTGCTCGATCGAGGCAAGAGGTGCTGGTGATGGCCAGTACCGACAAAGTACATACAAAACAAATGGCCCGCATCGACTAAGTACATACAAAGCAAATCAAAGCAAAGCAAAGCAAAACAAAACCCACAAAGTTATCCTCCGCCCCTGCCAGTGCATCACTTGTCAAAACTCCACCCACATTCAAATTTTGTAAATCCATCACCAGTAACCGACACAGCTTAGATCAAGCCGCTTCCGATCCGCCTTCAACGTCCGGGTCTTCTCAGGACGAGCCTCTTCCCCGTTTCTTTCCTAGCCCTCGCCAGACCTCTCCATACTCTCGACCTGCCAAAAAAACGCAAGCATCATGCAATGTCGCTAGCGCAACCACCCCACAATCCATAATTGATCGACTGAAAACAACATTGCCCTATCAAAGCAAGACGGACTAAGCTACAAAGTAAGTCCCGGATCTTCAGAATCTCTACTGCTGATATCGTCATCATGACGGACGCTCTCTCTAGCTCCTGACCCGTCCCGATGGCGTTTGACCTTATGCATGCCTTCGGTTCTATTTCAACGAATCTCGCTGCATATAACAACAAAAGAGTTGATCCCGTTAGTATGTCATGGAGAAATGACTTCGGGGATGCCAGGTTGCTGCCATGCAAGGCTGCCGTTCTTAAACTGCGATGGTTAGTTAGTTGTTCCTGCTGGACGTCGCTCTGCCAGTACTATCTGCTGTAGAGATACGGTGTACTATCCCACGCCGGAGAAGTTAAAGGTATGGAAAGAGAGGATTGCGAGGGAGGTGGAGGAGGAGGAGAGGTTGGAGAGGGAGAGGGCAGTAAGTTATTGGGAGCCATGGGTGAGGAGGATGTTTGTGGGGATGGGGATGCCGTATTCGGGGAAGTTGAGGGAGATGGGGCTGGTTTGTCCGGGTGAGGTGGGAGGCAAGAGATCGGTATCACTCTCACTGCTAATGCTTTGGGTCCCTCTGTTCCATCTCGCTCGCGGATTGATATCGCTCTGGCCAATGTGGTACGTGAGGGTATACGGCACCTGCACCTGTACCTGCGAGGCTTTGTGTGTTCTCAAGTACACTTTGTGTAGTCGTGCTTGAAGCTTGCGTGCGGGTATGGATGTTCTCCGGAGACATGCCATGTTGTTACAGTGGCTGCTAGTCCACGTAGCATTCTGCTCATGCTCGACGCAAGCTTGTCTGCAGAGAGTGTGCATCAAGTTCTCTGAAGAGACGCCAGGTTGGTACATTGTTGTTGGTCCATGCCGCGGTTTCGAGCGATGTATGTGGTATGCGAGTACAGATTAAACATCTGATCGACCTGGTGAGTGTTGTATGGACGTCGACGGATGTTGTTGGTCCGAAAATAGGGCAGAAGAGAAGGTTTATATAGCCCTCTATGACTGCTGAAAACTCTCGCAAGAGGCCAGATGGCATCGAGTATCTAGCTCGGAGGTATGCACACGAGGCTGAGGGGAGGGCTCTCTTTTCCTCGTCTCGACATACGCGAGACGTAGGTCACCATACATCATGGATAGCTCCAGCAAATCAGATCAAGATACTACTTACTTACTTGTCACTGAAATCGCAATTGTAGCCTGTGCACCCTTGAAGCTTGATGTTAGGGCCAGTGAGGACTGATTACAAAGATTTTACTTGATACAGTTCCTCGATCGAGCTAAATGTGACTCAATGTGAACTCCGAGACTGGGATATTCATATCTTGATGACATCGCTCCTCACCACTTCCTGCATAGATTACAGCTGGTTTATTTCCACTTCTTACGAATGGACGTCTTGCAGATCGTGAGCATTTTAGTTTCTATCCATTTTGAAGTTCGAACGTTCGCACCTGGAGACTCGGAGTTGTAGCGATGGATGAAAGGTGCTCGAGCGCTCATAAGCCTATTCAGACCAAATCAGGCCCACTCACAAATAGCACACTGAGAAACGCTTCTAAGTAAGTATGATTTTGGATAGAATGCTTGACTATATCGCCTGCTTTCTACTTTGAAACCTCTTGGAATGCATTAGAAAATGGTAAAACGCCTTGTGTGGGTGAACCTGCAGACAGATTGGTTGCTGGAACGATACTAGCATCTTCTGTGAAAGGAAGGCGCAGACAGAACAACAAAGAACCTCTTTTTACCAGAGGAAAGCCTGTTTTACAGCCAATCCTGCTCATCATCTTTGCTTCATTCCGCTTGCTACTGAGCTCGAAGAACGAAACCACTACTAATGCGCTATGTCAACATTCAATCAATCGCTTCCTATCTCGCCAATCCTACCACTCCTTACGGTTCAGCAGTTCACCATTGTGAGGAGACTCTGGACTATTCGTCACTTCTCGCAAGTTTATCGAGAAGACCTTCGCCAGACATGCGTCCGACTATTTTCCCCATTGCCGTCCAATCACCCTTCCTCATCCTTTCAACGCGATGCTATTCCATCTATTATCTCACTCATGAGAGAAAAATCGGTACCAGTTCATATCTCCATCAAACAAGGAGATACTACCCTCGTCTTTCGTCAGACTTGGGATGTACTGGTAAAGCTATATTTCGAAACACTTGTGCACGAAGAGGAAGAATTGGAGCCGGACGTAGACTTCGATTTACGATCGCTCCAACTGCTAGTTTACGCCGTCTCCGCAACAGCAGGAACTCCACCCCCAAAATGTCTCCGAGAGTGGCTTCAGCTTCCGAAGCTTATCTGCATAGAGGTGCTGAAACTAGGAGGGCGTGTCAAACTCATATCGGGAGGCATCACTCTTGCGCCAGTCATTCGCTCGACGGTAGAGCGACCAGAAAACAAGCCGATATTGGAGGACCGGGTCGCACACTACAAATCAATCCCGCAAGTTGCCCCCTTGACCACTATCAAGGACTCAGGACTCTGTGCGGAGTGGGCAGGGGAGGCAATGGCCATACAGTATGTGGCTCAAAGCACTCCCTTACTTCCATGGGTTGTCAGTCCTGCAACAACAATAAAATCAATCACCCCCAATACAGACGCTGGTCATCACTTTGTCGGGACAGAGGAAGAACTCCAGAAAGTTCACAAGCAAGAGGAACTGGCAAAGGGTCCTTGTTATGTCATAGAAGCAACTTCTGCATGGATAAGAGCGGATGGATTTGCCTCGCTCCTGGACGTCAACCTCCCTTTGGTATATCGCAAGTTCTGCTCGACTACTTGTGCCGTTCGAGCACAAATGATCAAGGACTCTTGTTCGCCAACCTTGTTGCTGGTGGATATGATTGCAGCAAGAAAGCAAACACCACAGACTCAGCCTACTCCTTTGTCCGCTTGAAAGGCGTTGCTCCGTCCGCACATCTCCCTTGTGTTTTATGGAAAAAGTCCGCTTCCTTGACCACCTTCGCCTCTAAAATTCAACACAAACAACACCCTTCGCCACAACCAAACCCTCAACAACAACCTTACCGCCGCCAAACTGGCCAATCCTCTTTACATTCGCAGCCATACTCTTCTAACTTCTTTTACCGTATCATTCTCCTTCAGAGCGTCACGGTTCCTTGTTCCGGCATGAAGTCCTCCAGGCTACCTGCCATTTGCGAGATGCAAGTGGTAGCTAAAGAAGGCTCCGATCAAGAAGCTTGGTTTCTTGCGTCTCTAGGATCTCAGGTTATAGGTAAGTTTCAGTCGAGATTTCATCCAAATAGTGAACTAGTGCTGATCGAATGGTGCAAAGTGAGGACAGATAGAGCAAACATTACCACAATCGACAATTGTGCATCGGCTTTGGGAAGCACCGACAAAGGCTCCATCTTCGATCTCCTTCCAATCCCAGGCGCAAACGAGAACGAGCTGCCCACAACCAAATCACCACCATCAATTCTCTTCTTCGACGATGCGGCACCCATCAGAAACGACTTCCGGAGCAGCCCGAACCCTGTTACTGGCCTTTGCAAGAACGACAAGACTGCCTGTTTGGGCTCATTCGTTACGGCTTCTCAGCAGCTTACAGCGACCGGCTCACGCAAAGAATCCACAGCGAATTGGCAGCTATTCATTCGAAATCTCAAAGGTCGGACCATAACCATCATTCTGAACGAAGCTACGACAGTCGACGTGGCATTAGAGGAAGTGCTCCGAAAGGAAGGCCTGGAACTCGTGAGATCAAAGCTGTTCCTGCTGTTCGAGGGTAAAGTGCTACAAAGAGGACAGGCGCTGTCGCATTACGGCATACGTCAGGACTCTACTCTCCACTTAGCTGCGAGACAGGTGGGAGGTGGGCCGAATACCTTTTGGATGAAGGTCTCTTTCACATCACGGAGATACGACGATATCGTTGTGAAAGTAGAGAAGACGGATTTTATTCTGGACTTGAAGCGGCAGATTGAGCTCTCTACAGGTATATCTACGGATAGGTTGAAGTTGAAGTGCGCAGTTGGTCTGAGAGATTATTGGAGAGTTTGTGATTATGACGCCTACTTGATCCACGGAGGTGTCATAAGTTGTCGCGTTGGCAAAGCAAGAGACTCAGATACCAGCTCAGTGGAATCGACCACCCCACCAGCCGCTTCAAAACCACGCTTTACGGCCAAATCACTGGAGGCTGCACCAGCTCTTGATCCGATGCCAGAATATGCCCCGTCGAGAGGCATCTTTGACGAATCCCTCCCCTGTCATACCACCGCTGAACAGTCACTCACAGCTCTCGGTCAGGATCCGGATTCCGGCATCATCTATCCTAAGCCACCACCTATCGAGATAACGATCAAAGGACACCCCGTTCTCAAGCTCCGTACTCTCGAATGCCTCCTCAACTTCAACATTCATTCCGGCCTCGTCCTGGTCGAAGCAAAACTTTCGATCCTCTCTGAAACAGCCACTCACGCTAGCTACCTCATGCGTGATGGTTGTTGCTATATCCAACTTATCGATGTGCCTCTAGGTGTGTCAAGAAAGATCAAGCGAGGCGAATGGCGCGAAGTAATCGGAGAGTCATGTGGCATAGGTGCAGGAAATTGCGGTGTGATCAGGTTCATAGAGATTCGTGCGCCCGAGAAGGATCTACGTCCAGCACGCCCTCCCAAGGTCGAAAAGGCACCATGGTTAGGCGACAGACGGTTTTGTGGTGACTGCGGAAACCCCAAAGACGATGAAATCCATGCTGCATTAGACCCTGACCGTGAAGACTGCCCGCTCCCGTTGGACCCAAGAGTGTTGGAGTGCTGGGAATGTGGCGAGTGGGGACATCTATGGAGTTGGTGTTGGGAATTGGAGGCACCGTCTGGAGTGCAGCCTGGATTGTTCAGTCCGGAGATGAATCTTGAGGAGTGGGAGGAATTTTGTGGGTTTGACATGTCCTTTATGGAGCATTGGTTGGGTCAACCGGCGGGTGATGGAAGTAAGGCTATCGGAAACGAGGGTGATGGGAATAAGGATGTCAAGAAGATGGCGGCCGAGAAGATGGCTGCCGAACAGAAGGCTGCCGAAAAGAAGGCCACTGAGAAGGAGGATGATGGAAAGGCCGGCACTGGGAACGATGGTGTGAGTGCATAATGCATAGATGAATGTGCTCCGAGCGGGTTGCGATTAAACTTTCACTTGTATCTGTTCTATAAAGCTATAGTTGACCACTTGTCAATGTCTTCATCGCTTCTCCCTGTGGTGTAGTTGGTATCACAACAGACTGTAATGTGTGGCTCTCGAGGCCACAGCAGGCTATCTGCAGGTCACCAGTTCGACTCTGGTCGGGGAGAGCGGGCAGTTGATGCTTTTCTTTTGCTGATTTCTGCTTCTCTGTAAGTTACGATATGCGCTTGTCAGAGTGTGGCTCGGTGCATGGCGGATACGCAGCGTCCGGGAAGTGTATTTTACTTGTTCAATACCATGGATCATCATTCGGTGCATTAAAAGACTTCAAACTGCAGGCAAACGAAAGCGGTAACTTTCAACTTGAATTGAAACTTGATAGAGTCGGGATGCAGAGCTTTACCGCTTTCATGTCATTTGCAGTGAAAGACGGCTTCTTAGGTATGCTCTACTCTCAGAGCAAGCCATCGCAGCCTCAGTAAAGAAACAGAACGGTTGATAATTTCTCTGGAATGCGCGGCAGAAAATTCTGGGAGATGCAGGTGCAGCGCTGCAGCTCTGCCCCGGCCCGGACGTGATATCGTTTGGAAAGTGAAAGTTAATTAGTCTTTAAAAGAACCGGGATACCTTCCGGCCTTCCGGGCAAAATACAGCAACTCTTGAAAGCCAGTCTAGTCTGGAATATGAACCAAAAGGGGATGATGGCTTTAGTGGCGACTAAACGGGGATGGAGATTCAATTGGTCGTTGAACGATGTGCTCGACCGCTCGCAACAGCTTGCTTCTTGGCACACCCCGAATTCGGTAATAATCCCCCTCAACACCAAGCGATCCGTATACACGATACTCATCACACGAGGACTGCCTGGATTGATGTTCGCTCTGTCGACACCATTTGCAATGGAACGGGCTTTTAATTCGTATCCATGGGGACTGGTGGCCCACAATCACTTCAACACTGAAGCGGGGACTTTCTTTGTTCGAGATCGACCGCCATGCATGCAAAAGTTTCCATGCCATTCGAAAGAGAGCAAACAGACCAAAAGAGAATTTTCCTCTCCCCTTGTTTTTAAGCTCTGAGCTCTTTCTCACAGTCTTCATCCTCTGAACATCCCCAAACACTCCTCTCCACCGTTCTAAACTTCCCATTGCCGAGATTCCCAGAGTTTTCAACACTTCTCACTTGCCCATCCAACATGCCTCCATCTCTTCCAAAACTCCCTCTCCCACCAAAGCGCATCGCATCGCTCACATTCGAAGCCATGTTTGGCGAATGCCTGACCGACCGAAAGGACCCCAAAATGGTCCACAACGTCATCACCCGCATCTCAAACACCTTCTCCAGCAACATCCAGTTTTCGGCGCGTCTTGCGGAGCTCTTGAAGGATTTCCTCGTCGATCTGAGAAAGTGTCAGGATCATGCGGCTGTCGTTACCATCATTGATGTCCACTTTTCCGGTCGTCTCGCTCCAGAGTTGTCCGCTCACCTCGTTCGGCTGTCTCGCTCTCACCCAAACACCGACTCCTCCTCCCACCAATACGGGATTGCTGCTCTGCGCGAGTTTTCGTCTCTCCGTGAGCGTCTGGAGGATCTCCGTCTCTTCGAGGCAGGTATCCACGGCCTTCTGGTCGGTCTCAGGACCTACATCGACCGCCTCGTCCCCGACTTCTCCATCGAGCTCAGCTCCATCCTGGACGACATCGTCCACGACATCACCGCTGCCCGCGCCTCCCTCGCCGCCAACAATGCCCAAGGCCTGAACCTCGCTCTCGTCAGCGCCAACAGCAAATTTGACCACGCCATCGCCGCCCTCCACCACGAAACCAACCTCCCCCCCCTCGAAGTCGAGCTCCGTCGTGTAGCCGCGATGCTCGAGCGAGTCCATTCCACAACAATGGGCATCTACACCTCCCTCGCCTCCCACTTCACCACCCTCACCTCGTCCCTCCTCCCCACCCCCACCTCCTCCCTCATCACCCCGCGCGCCATCCACGCCAACAAATTCGCCCACAAGCTAATCGAAGCCACCTTCTCCCTGGCCCTCGCTCATCTCCACTGCATCCGGTCATCCGTGATTGCACGAGAGAGGACCGTTCTCGAGCCGTCTGGATTTCCGTTGGAAGTGCATGGTGATGAAGAGAGTTTCCAGGGGGAGGTGGAGGTTGGGTTGGTCGGGGTGAAGAGGGATTTGGGGGAGTTGTTGGCGGTGGCGGATAGGGTGAGGGATGAGAGGTGGGTTGAGTTTGGGGAGATGGTGGAGGAGTTGGCGGGGTAGGGGATTAGGAGGAAGGTGGAGAGGGCGAGGGTCGAGAGGGGGTTTCATCCGATTAGGGATTAGGGGGTTGGTTGTTTGGGGTGGAATTGGAGGGTAGTAGGCGGGGACGGAGGATGTAGGGAGGATGTAGGAGGTTGGTGTTTTGTTTCTTCTTTTCTTGTTACTTTTGTGTAGATGTAGATAGAGTGGGATAATTTAGAAAGGATATAATTGATTTTATGACTACTTCTTACTATAAGAGGATGTATCTGGGGTCTTTCGAACTTATTGCCTACTTTTCTCTAAGCGCAGTGAAATGACGACTCTGCTTCTTTCTTTAGAGTACCCATCTGCATCGACATAGCCACATTTGGATCTCCACATGGCATATATCTCTTGGTTCCAGGTGAAATGCGCGCTCGACGAGCTCGAAGTGGAGGACATCTACTTGCTATCGGATATCTGGCGCCACGCGCTACTTACTGAAGTAAGTATGTCAACAAAGCGTCAACAAAAGAGTTCGGCGCCGAGAGGAGATTGTGACCTATCTCCTCTTGGACCTACATCTCTGTTTTAAAGAATTTTGAATTTTACAATTGTTTTTGTTTTCGGCCAAGAATTTTTTGTTTATTTTTTTCGCTGTCATCATTTTGGTAGTCTTCAAGGTTTATGAGAACTTCACAGAAGAAGAACCAGCATGTTCTGTGGAGTGCAAGGCGTCTACAACGAAGGGTAGTGATCCCCCCGCTTCAACCGGGCCTGGCGTTTCCACCTTGAGCCCAACGGTGAAGTTGTGGTATTCGATGAAGATCAATTTGATCACGAATCGAACCAGGTATCAACCTCAAGCACCGGCAGTGAGTGGTTTGGGACTCCGAAGAGAACCCGGAAGCGTGGAATATGCCCACTATGCCATGCCCCGAAGGGCGAGAGTAGAGCATCTTCCACCGTATACGTAGTATTAATTTTTCTATGCATACTTCTTACTATTCGTCGAAAAACTCTGTTGAATCGACCACATGAGAATCTCAAAGTCGGCTACTTGGGACTTTGTGCTTCCCTGTCCATTTCACTGTTTATTTAAGTACTTACCAGGGAAGTATTCAACAGTCATGTATTGCACCTCAAGCCGCCAATAAAGGAGTATGCCCTTTACGCTTTGGCCAATGCCAAGACCTTGCGGCTCTCGCTTACAGTTTCCAAATTCCTTTCTCACCTTTCGGCCTTCTCCCGTTTGCCTTCCTTCCCTCTAACAAACCTCCGAAATACTCACCTCAGCAACAAGCCTTCACCGAATTGCGTTTTACAAGGCCTCGTCCTGGATGATCGCTACCGCCACTGCACATATGCACGACCTACCGGATGCCTCAGGGGATAGTATCTGGTAACAAGTTCGTTCGATTGAGAATGACCATGGAGCGACATTCAGCAGGAAGCGGGTATGGTTGCGGTCTTGTACAGATGGACATCTCGGTCTCTCTCCTGAACAGATGTTATAGGCAACAGACAAGGGTGAGCTTTCCGCATTAGTTTGCCTTTACTGTTGTCTTTGTGTCAATTCTGACAGTTTGCAAGTCTAGCAGATCTCGTTCCGGAAAAAACTTCCAACCCCTCAGAGAGGTACCAGAGCGACTTCGAAACTCGCAAATATTATCTCCAGCCTCAGTTAGCGACTTGGACAAGCTCACAACAGCGATAGCTTAAGGCCCTCACCAAGAACAGCAGTGATAGGCTGGGGCTTCGGGATTAAAGCCAACACCGCCTGAGTAGATTGGATCTACTACGTATAAGGCGTTGCCGGATGCCTGGTACCTCACACCGTCATGCAAATTATCCTACAGTTGCGCATTTCAGGAATGGGCGCTCTTGCAGCAAACAAGGCATCACCAAACCTCACGAATGCAAACTCTCACCAACTCGCATTCTTGCCCAGTCGCCCAGTTTTCGACATGACAGCAACAATCACCACCGCACGAGAATTGCAAGGAGATGCTCGTATTGAACCAGAGAGGTACCGCATAAAGACTGTCATCACGGCTTAGAATTTGCGACAGTGATTACGAATCTTCTTCGTTATCCAAATATACACATTGGACTCAGCGGCTTCGATACATGATACCGATCACTCGGCTATTCGATTCATCTTATCGATAGGTCCCGTCTGACAAGCTTCACGACCGAGTGGCCAAAAATGCTACAAGAAGTAAGCAGAGGAATATGCAAATCATTTGGATTGTGTACCCATTGATCTCTGTTGACGCCGAGTAAGCTTCGGTAACCTCCATGTATTGGTAATCTCACCTTACGGACAGTGCACTTGCTGATATGTTTCTAGGTCGACATACTTGGTTAGGTACCGTGTCGCCAGATTAAGGTTGGGAAACGAAACTTCATCCCGCATTCTCTTTGCGAACGTCACAATCGAACGTCCACGTTTCTCACACCGCACACGCAGTGACCGCACAAATGTACATATCGTATGTACCGCTTTCAAGATTGCCTTGTTGTTCGGACTTGAGGGTCCTGATTTGGTGTGACCAACGACTTCAGAAAGTTCTCAGGCTGCTTTCATTGGGCCTAGTAATTATTCTTGGCCTAGCTTTGCTGCCGACGGTCGGGATGTCAATGCTTTTCTGGACTCACCGGTTCGGTCCGATGATGACAGAATTAATCTTCCGTTAGCGACTCTCCTCAAGCGACTTGGCAGGCGTCGAAGCCGCCCACTACATTTCTCGCTCTTGTTTTGATCAGAGGAGTCCAATTACTACGACAGCCGAAATCACCAGCTCCGACTCTGGCTTACAACTTCATACACAGACAGCGAGTTCAGCAATGCAGAGGAAGCTCTCTCGGCTCGCATCCGAAAACCCTAACCACCTCACCTGAAAGAAGGTCGAGAACATCCCACTCGTGGGGTTATCGTGCCGCTGTCGCATGGGCAATCTTGATACACACCTAGACGCCCGTCGTGCTCAGCGTTGGGGGCGAGAGCGATCCCTACTGCTCGAGATCTAGCCTGCATCCCCGTCACGTCCAGGGTGTTCTAAATCGAGTCCTTGCCACGAAGAGAACTGAAGTCTGAACCTGAGGAAGATCAAGAAGGGAAGAAGGCTGCAGCGAGGCTTCTCCGGTGTACATGCACGACGCCTTTCAGATTCGAAAGCCACCTCTCAGAGCAATGAGGAGTTAGAGTTGCTCCTTTGAACATGTGTTATTGATGGACATATCCGTACACTGATCATGATCTGGGAAATAGCATTAACGGGTAAACGCAGATGTCAGCAATCCCACGAACTTTGCTATTTCTTGCCTCAAGAAGCCCCCCACCAAGAAGTTCTAACAACCTCCTTACTACCTTTATGGACTGACATCTCGGACATGATGCTTGTCGGCATTCCGCGAGCGCATCCAAGAGGCTGGCTGGCTTGTGAGAAGTCCTCGTGCATGGTGAGGGATGCGAAGGACGTACTCGTATTCGAAACTCTCGGCTCTCCCTTCTGCTCATGCTGGATTTCCCGAAACAGTCATCCCGATGCTCTCCCACTCGAAAGATTCGGTAAGAAGCGACAACGGGTGTGGAGTTTCACCGATGTTGATAAAATTTCGATGAAGGCACGAGTAGGGAGTTCAGGGCTGATCATGCGACAACACAACGTTCGCTTCCCCATCATGAACCCTTTTTTTTCCAGCCTTTCGACTCGACTGAGACCCCTCGTTAAGGGAGCGAGAGGGCCAAGCAGAGTAGCCCAATTCTATTTCGTTGGGAGAACCCGTTGCCAGGTGAGTTGGGAGAAGTCAACGGTGCCCTACGGCAGCGACCATGATTGGGCGGGTGGGCGAATGACGACTGCAGGTTGCTGCTTGGACTGAACTCCCAAATCGACCATGCGCCACTGCCGTGCCGCTATGCAGATGGACTGGCGAGACAGATACGAGATTCATCAGTCGAAACTCGAACATCGGAGTCGGTTATCTCGACAACCCACTCCGGCATCCTCTTTTTGCCCGGAGGACTTAGCTACAAAGCCGGCGATTGATGATCCCCTGCGAATGGGAAAGCTCATCATCCTGCAGAGCTGCTTTCCTTCTTTATTTCCTGCAGATGGGAACTTGGGCTGCGATACCCGCTCTTGACGCCTTGTTGGGAATGTCCCTGTTCCGCCATGCATGCGGTACATCGAAGCCCAGTCTTTACCTTCTCCTACGGAAACACCGGAGGAAGATTATGCCTTTGAGCCGCCCATTGGATTATTTGCTTACGAGAAAATTGTGAACGAGGCATCAGGAGAGAAGCTACACTCATGAGCTGCGATTCAGAGACGGCAATCGGCTCTACTTTCATAGAATGAAAGGCAGTTCAAGAATGCTCTTCTTTTGTCCGACTTTTCGAATTCAGAACAATCTGCCGACCAGCTTCGAAGCGCTGCCTTTGTAGGACTGGGCTACAGGGGCCAAATTTGCAATTGGCAGTTCGAACCTCCTTGCACATACATATTCGTACATACATACATACAAACTCGTACATGCGCATGTGGGTTGTGGCTTGTTGATGTTGCATTGGGAAAGTTTTCTTCCTTCTCTGCAACCATGGGCGGTTCGTAAGTTTCAAGAGCTTCTGAAATACGAATGCTGGCTTCCGTGAGATTTCAAGATAATCTCACAGCATGGGATAGAGATGTATCCGTAACGTACATACGTGATGTTTCTATTTCGATACAGTTCTTCCTTGCTGGCGTGGACAATTGTGGCTTTGTATGAGGAGCAGCAGTTTTAGGTTGGGGGTATCAAGTTTGAGAGGTGTGAGTGGTGCGGCCGCACCCACCGACCAATTGGATCCCAAACCTGGCAGACCCCCCATTATTCGCCCCAATATCAGACAATTGTTTGGATAATAATCTCCTGGTTCTTTCCAGTTTGGCAGTGGCTTTGCTGAAGAAAAGTGTGGTGGATGTTGCGCATCACTGGCACCACCTCGACCATGAATCTTCTTCTCCATCGTATCCTGCTGTGCCGGATAGATGATGCTGGATGCAAGAGTCACCTCTTTTTTGTCTTCTTTTACCGTTGTTTTGCCAGAGCTGCAGAGAGGGGAACGGGAGAAGTTGGGAGTTCTGCAGTGCAGTGCAATCAAAACAGTCATTTGATCCTCGCAGAAGCCCTTTGTGCGTCCCCCGCCACACTTGATTGCCCGTCTGTAGGTTTATCTCTGTTAGAATAGTTTAAGCAACTGCAGGTTTAAGCTAGTCTAGTGGTAGCGCTTTCGCATTTGGCGATGGGGATTGGCTCTTGTTGACGTTCCCCGCATCAATCTCAGTGAGCTAAGGGTATTCCGGTACCGTCTGTTGCAACCTCCATTTTCATGACAGAGTGAAATCAGAATCCCTTCCCGCTTGAATATTTTCTTTTTTTTTCTTTTCTCGTTCCTGTTGTCCTCCTTCTCTCGAACTCTTTCTTCTTTTCCCCTGCCCAAATTCCTTCCACTGTGTCTTTCTTGCTTGCTTCTTGCTCAGTTGCAGTTTGCATCCTTTTTCCGATCTCGTTGCGTTGTTGCGATCCTACCTCGACTGTAACTTTTTTTTTCTCTGCAAGTCGTCGCTCTTCATCTCCCTCGATTCTCGTTTTGACGAAGCAGCGTTGAGGACTCGATAAATACTTTGAGGAGGTAGAACTTTCCACGGAAAGAGTTGTCTTCATCGGCAGCAGCAGAGTGCCATAAGAACGCACCGGCAAGTCTACGCACAGGCTGAACATTTTCAAGACACCTCTCATCGGCCGTGCTTACTTTTTTCCACAAAAATTGGCGTTACTGTTGCCCTACCCCCCTCACTCTATCACTCTCTATCTCCCTCCTCTTCCATTACTCGACATCTTTTAAACTTTTCCTTCTCGTATTCTCCGCTCCTCCATCTCCGCTTGCATCCGCTGCTTACGCGCGACTGACCTCTGTGTCAACTCAAAACCATCCCGATAGCCACCAGCCCTACCCGCTACACCCCCTCCTCTCTTCTCTCTCTCTCTCTTCGCTTCCTCTACCCCATCATTCAAACTCAACAAACACCATCACCATGACCTCCAACATCATGAACATATCGGCTCTCCTATTACCCGTAGAGAGTGCCCGTCTACCAGAAGACCTGTCGGACATGCTCCAGCGGCCCTACATTTACGAGAAGGCCGGAATGCTAGAAGAGCGCTCTCGCAAGGAGGGAAACAGTACCAGTCCGGAATCAAGTCCGAATTCAACGAGTCCCCCTACAAGTAGCGATCAAATCAAACAGGAATCACCGCCAGCCAGGGACAGTCAACACTCGCCGTTGTCGTTCCAAAGCTCGCAATACTCGCAACACTCACCACCGCAGCAACATCATCACTACCAGCCTTCGAGTCAGCAACAGTCGAGTCAGCACACGGAACAGCGGATACCGCCTATATCGATAGACGCTCCAAACCAGAATGAAGGGAATCGCAGGAGTGAACCAAGAGAGGAGCAGACATTGAGATATGGGAGCGTAGCATCGGGACCTACGAGAGAGGGCAGTTTGCTTCCACCTGTCAAGACCGAACCGTATACTCAGCAGTTTGGCGGGTATGAGAGAGGAAATACTGTGCCACACCAACAACAGCAGCATCAACAATCTCACCACCACCAAACCCAACAGCCACAGCATCACGGGTATTCTCAGCAGCAACACCATCTACAACATCAACATCAAAGCCAAAATCAACAGCCGCTTCATCAACAAACTTCACAGCAGCAACAGTCGGACAAGATTACACTACCATCACTGAGCTCTCTTGCGCATATACCTCATCCACCATCAGCATATATTGAGCAGCAACAACAGCAACACCAGCAGCAGCAACAGCAAGAGTACAAAGTTCCCGCCTACCCGACCCCCTCTGGTGTTCATCATCCCATCAGCAGGAGAAGCAGTGTTATCATCCAGCACCAGTCTCAATTTCTCACGCAGGAACAAACTCCAGGTAACCCCGCACTGGCCGCTCTCCATCCATCCCACTAACCCACCCGCTCCAGCGCAATCCCCCGCAGACACAACAACCACATCCGTTCATGTTCCCTCAACGCTTCCTCTCCGCCACTACCCACCTTACACGGCCTCTCCTACCGCCTCTACCCCCATCAACATCCCATCCTTGCTCCACCCGCTCTCCCCGGCCCCTACTACACCATCCGACCTACCAACACCAACGCCATCGCGTTCCTCCACGACTCCAACACCACCGACACTACAGCTACCCCCTCATCACCATCGTTCAACATCCCGAACACCTCCACTACACCCTCACCCACCACGGTCGCCTCGTCATAACCCTCTGAACCCCATGACACGTCCTCTCCGTCCAGCACCTTCATCAACACCACATTCCTCCGGTTCGGCATCGCCGCAACCTTCATCAGGACCGTCAACTACCTCCGGCGTCCGGAAATCCAAGGAGTCAGAACCCTGTCGCTTCTGCGACAAGAAGTTCAGTAACGATTTTGGTCTGCGACGTCATCTGAAGACAAAGCATCGCGATAAGCTATACCCCGAGCAAGCCGCAACAGCCGGAAAAGGTCAGGAAATTTATCCTTGTGGATACCCAGTGGGAGGAGCTGAAGGAGGAGGCGTTTGTACATATTCAAGCCCGAGGAAGGATCATGTTTTGCAGCACCGAAGGATGAGGCATCACGTTGTTGGAAGAGGTGCTGGCGGGAGTTTGGGCTAGGAATCGTGGATTATGAGGTGGGGTGTAGGGGTGGGGGAAGGGCAAGAGGAGTATGTGCCACATTGATGGGCAGGAACGGCATGAGCCCGGTGATTGCTGTATGGGCCTGAGAGACTGGATTTACGAGGCTTTCGAGATGCATTTTCACGATGAATGGATATGGGAAGCAAGACTGTGTGTAGAGACTGGAGTGCAGAAAGAAGCTTCCTTAACGTTGCATCTCATTATTGGCTCCTAGTCATAGTGAATGCTTCATTGATTCTCATTCTCTTTTCACTGCGCTCGTCTTTTGATCCCTCTTTGTCCTGGTCTTTTGGTGTTTGGGGTTTGCTTTGGCAGGTTTAGTTGGTGATGGATGCGACTCTGCAGTCAGCTCTGCTGGTTCCCATGTTCGGCCGGACATACTTCGAAAGAGCCGCTTAATTGTCAACATTTCGGGCGGTTGACTTCAGCTTGACCTGTCAGATTCAGCCCGTCAACCAGAGCCGCACCCTCCGGAACTTTCAAATTCTCCCCAACTCCTACGTAAAGATATCCTCTACTCTGCGCTCCTTATCGACTCCGACAGCACTTTCCACCACTCGATAAGACACCTGGAAGCCGACCGCGAAAAATTTCAGAAAGCCGGGTTACTGTCGGCTTCCAGCTTTCGCTGAGGACAGCTGCGGCTCGCCCTAGCCAGACCGCTTTGGCACTCGCCCTGATCCCTTTGCGCCCTTTTAGTGAGCTTCGGTTTGATGCGGCTTCGATCGGCATCTTCCGAAATAGCGTAGTGTCCGAAAGCACTCCGGTGAAGCGGGCGGGAGGGAGGGAAGGAGCGGCGAAGCCTGGAACCGGCTGTGGAATGTGAGAAGCAAAAGACATTTCAGGAAGGCAAGGCAAGAATGATGCTGTTTCACAGCTCCGAACTCGTATTCTGGAATGCTTCGATTTCCACCGGTGGGCGTCCAGGAATAGAAACGGGACGCCCTTGCATTCCCCCTCCCTTCTCCGACACAACGGTTGACACCCCCCCAACGCCCAACTTCTTTTCTTCCGCCCAACTCAACGGCTTCTCCGCGCCCTCGGCACATCCAAACTTGAAATTTCGGCGCCGCGCTAAACTGGCGCGAGGGAAATAGGCTCGTTGGTCGCCCAAGGGTCTAGCCGAAGCATGGCTAACGGGGGAACTAGTTTAGGGGGCTACCCTAGGGGCAACTAAAGGGTGTTAAGCTTTGGGCGACGTTGGATTGCGGAAGGTGCTGTGGAATGTTTGGGCGTGGGTGCTGTGTTGAATAGGCAGCTGTGTGCTTATGCAGGAGTGGATGAGGAATGTGGCATGCTGCTGCATTCCTTCCTCGTTTCAGATTGTATTGTATTTTAGGGGACTTTCCTATTCCGGATGCTGCTTCACATGCAGTGACCTCTTTCTTTTGTTTTGCTTTTGCGTTTCGCTAAAATGGGGTCGGTGTTTTGGGGTTGTGGTTTTGCATGCATTTTTATGTTCAGTATTGCTCGCTCACTTTTTCCATGCTGTTCTTTTGTGTCTTTATTTAGCTGTTCATTCATGATCTTTGTTTATTGCTTGCTTTACATAGAGTCAATGGAGTTTCTGTTGTTTTTCTGCTTGCATTCTTTTGTATGGGGAGGTTGAGTTCATGAAAATTCGTTTACTGTATGCGGGTGGGTCGCGGCTATGATACCATTCTTTTGTGTTTATTTTTATTGTTCGGGCTCTGATTTAGCTTCCAAAAGGTTGGTCGTTTATGCTGTGCATCCTTGCTTTGTTTATCGGTTTATTTTAGGTGGAATGGATGTGGAAGGTAAGGCGTTAAAGGAGGTTCTGAGATCATGCAAATCCGATGAATGTGGGATGGATGATATCATGATGAAGAACGTTTTGCTTATCAAGTAGGTAAGTAGAGGAATTTTGATGGCTGTATCGCCGATGTGTTTATGATTGACGATTCTGTTATGCTTTCGCAGGCAGACTTGTGGTTTTCGGGCATGTCCGATGTGTGTGGAACCAATTGGGGTTTATGCGAAACATTTGCCAAGACTTGGAGATGTTGACGTCGGGCACCTTCGACTCGAGGACTGGATTCAACACATCAAAGATCGATGGTGAAGGCATTGCGATAGTTCTGACGACAAGATGCCAACGAGCGCACCAGAGAAATTGCAACAACATCTCTGGCATGGTAAGAGGACCACGACTCGTTACTGGCTGATCATACATAGCAGAATACGTCTCGAGCTCATGGCCATGTGGGCGTCCCACATGGCTACAGCTGTAAATTGCTGTCCACGATGCTATTTCCGGATGAACTCGTGGAGGAATTGACATTCCACCAATCATGACCCCATCTTTCGACTTGTCAAGTAAACCCTCGCCGACAGCCGCATTCCAGCACCCAATACGACCCGTCACAATGCCCCCCGCCGTCGAAACACATCAACATTCCACACTCGTTTCAGGCCTGCACCGCAAACATAGAATCCCTCATGCCGGAAGCAAACAAAGCATTCCAAAGGGAGCTCTTTGAGGAGGTTCATTTGCAACTTTCCGTCCACTTCTCGGTCAAGCTGGACTCTCTTTCTTTCTCATTCTTCACTTCTTGCTGATTCGGTCTTCTTTCATACACTTTTTTTGTAACTTCTTTCTTTTGCTGTTCAGTCGGACTTGCTCGAGTAGGAGCACAAACTTCATACTACCCAGCAGCGAAACACTCCACCAAGATGCCGATCATCAACCTCAATAGCGGGCCCTTCGCCCGCCCTACAGTCTTCCCTCCTCTCTCACCAAACCCCACCTCACCCGGAACTCCCTCTTCATCCAGCACCACCCAAGACACAAGCCGGCTTGTCCCCCCCACACCCTCCCATCCATCCATCAAAACCCACCTCCCCCTCCCACCTCTCAACCTCCGCGGCGGTGCCAGAGCCACTCGCACCTCTCCTCAAAAGAAGCCACCTCCCACGCCAAAACCGAAAGCAACGCCAAAGCCAAAGCCAAAAGTCCCGGAAACTCCAAAGCCAAAGCCGAACGCAAAAGTCCCGGCTACTCCTGCGACGACGAGACGGTCTGGGAGAATTGCGGGGACGCCGGCTGCGAATCTTTCATTGCCGGTGACTACGACGACGAGGAGGGCGAGGAGCCCGGTGAAGAAGGTGCTTCCGCCGGTGGCGGAGAAGGATGCGAAGAAGGATGATGGGGAAAAGAAGGATGAGGATGGGAAGAAAGATGAGAAGGGGGAAAAGGATGAGGATAAGAGTGATAAGAAAGATGAGAAGGATGAGAAGAAAGACGAGAAGGACGATAAGAAGGAAGAAGACGATCAGAAGAAGGATCACAATAAGGATGACAACAAGGACGGGAAGGATGATGGGAAAACTCCAGAGAAGGCTGAGAAGACGTCTGCCAAGTCTCCTGCTAAGACTCCTGGTAAAACGCCCGCCAAAACACCAGCAAAAACGCCTTCTAAGACAACCGCGAAAACGCCCGTCAAAACACCCACCAAAACGCCGGCAAAGACGCCGGCAAAGAAGGATACTCCGAAGCCACCTGCAAAGACTCCAAAATCGCCAAAGAAGAATGGAGAAAAAGACTCAGACGAAGAGAAAGGCACAGATAAGGGCACGGATCCCGACGAGCCAGAGAAGAAGGACGACAATGCTGGAACGCCGAAGCCAAAAAGGGATCGCGCAAGGGATACCAAAAGCCCAAGCATCTATGGACCAGACGGGAAGAAAATTCCACAGAAAAGAAAAAAGCTCAAGGAGCGAGATGACGACTATTACCCGCCTAAACACCCAGACGATGTTCAAAATGCTTGGTTTGAGAATTTCAACAACATAAAGACCAGCAATGAAGACAACAACGGTGGAAGACCTGTTATGGGAGATTGGAAAATTCCGTTTTGGTACAAGGAGTCTACTCGGACCGTCAAGTTTACTGGGAATCATATGAATCACATGGCGCCTGGAAAGGTTCGAGGAGTCAAGTATCCTCATCCGCCAGAAGGTGCTCGGAACAAGGATGGGATCCGGACACACTGCCACCTCTGTGGTCAAGATTTTGCTGAATGCAAATCGGTAGCGGTAAGTCCACCACCTCGCTCTCCCTCATGAACATGCTCACTAACAATTACGCAGGAGAGACGAGCCCACCGGAAAATTTGCCCGCACTACGAATACTCGGAAATAGGCTACAGCACATGTCCTTCCACCTCCGGCTCCGACTCTGAAGATCTTCAACACCCTAAGAATCGCCGACAAAAGACTGTTGAGCGAAAAGACTTCTCCGACGTCCCACCCCGTTGTCCAGATCATACCTCTTCCGAGTCTGAAGATACCGACGACGAGATCCATCGGCAACACATCTTCCCAGTTCCCTTTGACGAAACTGAAGAAAATGTAGAGTTTCAAGACTCCAACTACAAGCCTGCTGCTACTGATGGAGAATGGGAACTTGAGCCTCTTCGTGCCGTGTATAGAAAAAGAGAACATGTTCCGGGGACCATGGCGAGAAACTTTGGTGCTGCTTGGTTCTATCCCGGGAGTATGTTGGCGCAGACAATGCACAGACCCATGAAGATGCCTGAGGGAGAGGAGGACGATTCAGTCACTGGGCATTGTTGTCCGAGGTGTGGTGCGAAATGGTTTGCTGGAGTTCATGGTGGCGCCGTGGGTATTGCGGTAAGTCAATCAAGATTTTTGCAGCGTTAGGAATTGGTACTAATTGCTTGCAGGTACATCACAGAGACTGCAATGTCGTGGATCACCCGGGCGTTTCGTTGTCAGAGGGCGGAAAGAGACACAACGAGTTCTTGGGCAACATGAGTAACTTCCGGCCCAAGGTAGAAAGGCAAAGATGGTTCAAAATCGGCAAGTTCTCAGTGCTCTCCTATGTTCTAAATTCTAACCATCTCCAGACGACAAGGCCGAGCCCGTCGATACGGGACGCCCAAAGCATCCCTGGGAGAGGGACGTTCAGGAGCCAAATTCGGACGGTCTACCTAAGCCCCGAGACATTCCTGCCTCTGAAGCTCCCCTTATCCGTTCTTTACTCGCCCGCCACCGCGATCTTCGAGCCAACTATGAACTTACCCAAGACCCATCCGCTCCAAGTCAATACCTTCTTCATCCAAGATACCCAGCAGTCTATTCCGACACCGAAATCTCCTCTCCAGAGGACACTGACTCTGACCTCTCTGATACCTCTCGAACCCTCCAACGCTATGTCGACGTCCTTGAGACAGACGATGAAAACCCTACTGGCCCAAAGAAACGGGTTAGACGCAGAAGAAAGGATTTGGATCCGGACTATGAATACGAAACCGACAAGGATGATCCAGAGGGCCCAAAGAGACGGGTTAAGAAGAGTGGAGTCAAATTTGCCGATCCTTCGAAGCCCGCCAAGCCCGCCAAGAAGAGGGCTAAGAAGGCTGGTATGAAGGATTCTGGGTGGTTTGACAACGACTCGGACAAGGACTCAGATCCCGATACCGACGACGAGAAGAAAAGAGGCAGGAGAAGAGGGAAGAAGGATAGTGATAGCGAGTGGGAGTATAAAACTGATTCCGATGATCCTGATGCGCCCAAGACCAGACGCCGGAAGAGGAAGGTTGCCAAGAAGGACGAAAAGAAGGATCAGGATGAGGAGCTCGATATCATGGAGACGGATGAAGAGGACCCCACCGGACCAAAGAAAAAGGTCAAGAGGAAGAGGAGCGAGTTCGACCCGGATTACGAGTACGTCACAGACCAGGATGACCCAGACGGGCCAAAGCAGAGAATCAAGAAGAAGAAGCCAGTCAAGAAGGATTCACCCAAGAAATCCTCGAAGAAATCCACAAAAAGGACCCCAAAGAAGACACCGAGGAAGAAGGGTGGTTCCAAATCTGATTCCGACTTTGATGCCGATGAAACGCCCACCGACACTGACGACGAAAAGGATGATCCTGAGCACAAGCCGAAGCCAAAGAAGAAGAAGCCGAAGAAAAAGGCTGACAAGAACAAGAAAAAGCTTCCCAAGGCGATGCTTTGGGATCCCGAAGAGGTTATCGAAGTCGAGGAAGAAGTCATCGACGAGCATGGAAACAAGGTCATGGTCAAGAGGAAGAGACGTATGGGCTCCATCTACTATCCTACCACTGATGACGAGGAGAGTGATTTGGACTTTATGCCGGATCCAAAAGACGTTCTCAGGGATCTCAACGGTCTTGCATCAGTTGCTAGGACAGTTCAGGACGTTTCTGTATCCAGCTTTGGGCACAAGACACAAAAGTTTGCCTGGGGCAGCCCTCAGCTTGTAGACATCTACGAAGACGAGGAGATGGATTTTGGATATGACGAAGAAGATGTCCAAATGACCGGCATGTTACCACCTGGCGTCGTCTTTACCAATTCTCCATCTCTTCCCTCGACACCGCAAGCCTCGGACGATGAGCTCTCCATTTCTCCGACAAATACTCACCACCAAACAATCTCGACTCCAACTCCAGCCCAACGCTTCAGGCCAGCCCTTACGTTTCACACTCCTGAAGACGAAGCCCGCCTTCGCTCTCAATTCTACGAAAACCTCCGCAATCCTCCCTCCACCAAGACCACCAAAAGTCTCTTTAACACGCCCACCCAACCCCTCCTCAACGTAGCCACAGTCCGCAATGTCCCAGACGAACGTGTAGACCTGATCTACGCTCCTCGAGAACGCCACCGTCGTACATACGACCCATTACCAGAGCAACCTGTCCCTGCAGCTACGCCTGGACCTGACGACGATGAGTGGTTCTGCCGTCATGATGAAAGGTATAAGGTTGTCTATGAGCAGATCGAGAAGTTTAATGCGTCTGTTGAAGCTTGGGAAGATGAAAAGAGCGGAAAGCCGTATTTCCATAAGGCGCAAAAGGCATGGAGAAAGGAGTTGAGGCGCGAGATTAGGGAGAGGAGGAAAGCGCTTGCGGAAAAAGAGGATGAGAAGGAAGAGGAAGAAATGAGGATTTGGCCGGCGGACCAATTTCCGAGTTATAGAAGTGGGCCGGGAGGGGCGGGATTCTTGGTGCCTGAGGCGGAAGGACGTGCTTCTGGAGGTGCTGTCACAGCAGCGGTCACTGCTACGCAGACAGTCACCACCACGACGACTACGACGACGGCTGTTACGGCGGAAGCGAGTGTGGCGAGATTGAGTATGGCTATGGTGGTGAGAGAGGCGGATATTGGGGACAAGAGGAAGAGGGATGATGGAGAAGAGGAAAGAGAAGGGAAGAGAGTCAAGTTTGAGGAGGGTGTTAAGGGACAGTGGGACTTCTTGGGATAGAAGCTTCTCGGGGTAAAGACGATTGGTATGGGGAAGGTCATGTTTGGTATGGGTTCTGGTCGGTATGGGATTTATATGGAATAATTTGGTATAGGATACGCTTGGTATGGGATTTTCTTGCTTTTGATTGCCTTGGTATAGGGAAGGTTTTTGGTATGGGACGCTCTTGGTATAGGGGCATGTGGTATTATACACGATCGGTTGGAACAGGGTTCAGTTTCTGCTTTGGGACAGTTGGTATTTGTATGGATATATGGGAGGCATTATGGTTTTTTGACGGAGTTTGGAGTTGGGATTTTGTTACTTGGGGGGGGGAGGGCAGTACTTTGTTCTAGGCGCATATACTATAGACTTTCATAACTCATTTGCTAATTCATTGCCATCCTTTATTAACTCTTGCTTCTACCTGGGTCAGCCTACTGAGCCTGTGATCCATCTGCCTCGACGGATACCGATTAACAATTGCCCCTCGAGCTGGAGCACTTTATTGGCCTCGCATTACCTGTTACACAGGAGGGAATGAGCGTAACTGAATTGTGTTAGCGACGTGAGCTGGAGTCGGGAGTAAAGTGAACATACTACATGTGCAAGGGTGAGTAGAACGCTACAGCCAGCGTAGGATCCTCCACAGCATTCAGACAGGCTTACAAACATGTTATCACAAACCTGGTACTTGAGATTATTATATTCGATTACTGATGGATGATTTTCCAAGGACCTTTGTGGATATTCATGGCGGGAGTTGTATAAAGGCGGGAGGTGTATAAATATGGCTGTTTGATGTGCATTAAGTGCTTCTTGTGTCCTCTGGTCAGTTCTATCGTAAGAATCTGCATATGTACTTCAGTTTCGTGCAGACATGTCGTGAAGGGCAGGCATCTACAAGCGGACTCGAACTCCAGGACAAGCAAACGAAGAAGTACTAAGTACCTTAGATTAACGTTCTAGCGGTGTCGATGCACGGATAGTGAATTCGACGTTCGTGGTCAAGCTTGATTTTAGTATACAATAAATTGTCAATTGCAAGTATCGATATGACCGAAAGACTTTTCTCTCTTGGTTCAAGAATTTTTTGAGCACATCGGGCAAGACAAGATGTGCAACCAATGACAACACGTTTTATCCAGGAAACAGAATTCTAGAAGTATAAAGGCGGAGACATGCGAACTTTGAATTGAGGCTTACTTAAAAACCGTAACCAGGAATAACAGGCGATCACGTGACCATCATGGGTGCCCCCCTGTCACTCCTTCCCTCTCTTATTTCCACATCAAAAAGGAAATCCTTTACTTGTCAACCAACACTGCAATCTAAGATGCCTAGGTATGATTAGAACCTCACGTATCTCTCCAATACGCGTTTCTTACCTCTAACAGCTACCACAAGCTGTTCCACTTGACAATCAGCTACAAACCTGCACGAACTTCACTAGAAGAAACAGTTGTGCATCGGCAAACATCCTCGATTCAGACCGAGACCGGAGAGGAAGCAGTAGAACGCAGCGATTGCTGGGACGACGCACGGAGGAGGCGGGATGTCGGAAGATGATGGCTTCCATGAGATTCGCTACCAGCTACCGTATTGAGAGACCGCTTGCTGCGTCGTTCAGCCGGAGTGGGAGTCGTATACGGTCGGAAAACGGGGGCGGTTCGTGGTGTCCGTGGTGAGAAGTTTCGGATGGGGCCAGGTCCATGCCGTTGAGACGATGGTTGAGATGCTTTTTCGGTAGATGTACGGTATTGTGGGGGGGTTGTGGGATGTGCCAACTCAGATGGTGGATTGGATTGGGCGTTAATCTCCATCCCGGATCTCGCGGTGCTGTTCGTCTCCTATACGTCGGCAGGGTCGATCGGGTAGAAAAGCAGGTCAACGGGGCAGTCGGCCTCATTCAGATCCCACTCATTCAAAGCTTCCTCATCCTCTTCATCCAGGCTCCATTCCTCGCTATCCCCCTCCAACCTTGCAAAGTCCGATGGCGCAAGTCTATCCTCCTCGTCCCAAATCTTCATCCGCTGTATCAGTTCTGCCACCTCCTCCTCCGTCGCTTCTCGGAACTCACCGACTGGACCCGGCTCCCAATTCACCTCAGCAATGAATCTTCTGTCCCATCCCTCCAGAGTACATCCTGCTTCACCATCATGACCTTGCTGTTGACCATCGTGTACGTTTAAACGCTCGTCCACTTTCTCTCTGGCTTCAGTGCCATTGTCCTTGGATCGGCTTTCTCGCTTCGATCCATCACCTCCTCCGGTACCACCTGGGCCCTTGCGACTCGCTTCATCCACCGCGGCTTTCGGCCCTTTCGACCCTTTCATCTTTGCGTTCCTTGTCTCCCAGTACAGATTACTTTCCTGCACGACCTGATCGAAGTTCTGGATGCGATAAACCATGCGATCTCCATGTTTCGTCTCCAAAAGATAGGCGTTACCGACACCGGCCGTTTCCTCGTTGTCGTTTCTGCACAGTGGTCTTGCCCTGACAGGGTGAGAAATGCAGAGATAACTTGGGATATTCGAATGAACTCCGGGCTCAGCCTTCACAACTGTCTTTGACTGCCCTTCGAGAATGGGGGCTCCCTCAAAGGCAAGGTACCGATGCGCTTGTACCTCATATTCCGTGGAGGATTGGGTAAGCGATGACGTTATCATGACATCGACGACCTTATCCTTCTCATCCTTGCGCAGAATAACGGCATATCGATACTTTCTATCGCAGAAACGTTTTGGTAAAAGATATCCATATCGATCTAGGATTGACATCTTTTGTGATACGAAGAATATTGCATTATCTTCACCTCTTTGAAGTCCTGCATAGCCAACCGGGGACTTCTGGTTTATTATCCTTGGGAATCCCATACAGCATCGATAGATCCCGCTAACCTCCAGCTCATGGAACCTCAGTGGCTGCATGTTGGGAAAGTGAGGGGTGTCGTTCATATCGAATTTCCATCGAGAGGGCGTGGATGGAAGCTGTGAGCTATGGACGGAACTGCCGGCAGCATAGCCTTTCTCTGACATACTTTCTAGTTGCTCGGCCATTTCAATCACTTCGGCCAACTTCTTCTGGATCTCTCTCTCCAACTCATATTTGCTCTTTCCCTGCACCCTATTGGTTGTTTCCGCTAGAGGAGCCATTGAAGCAGGTGGATTCATGGCGGCTGGAGAGGTCGAATGTGTCGATCTCGATGCTTGGTGGCTTCCATTTATCGGGTTTCTCTGTTGATTCCCTAACTCAGGGTGGCGATAATACTGCCGACGATTGATCCCTTTTTGGTTTTTGTCGTTCTGTTGTCGGTGATAGTGTGCTGGATCTGTCAGGCTCGGGGGAAGCTGGCTAGGGACGTTGTGATAGGTCTGGTATCCTTGAGGAGCTTGAAGATACGGGTATCCATATCCGAACGTATTGGAGTGAGGATAGTAGGCCTGCTGAGTAGCGGGTGGATATCCGTTTTGCGGGTGGTAGTATTGTTGGATATGGTCTTGTTCAAAATGGCCTTGTTGGTGGAGGGCCTGTTGATGGAAAGCTTGTTGGTGAAATACCTGTTGGGTAAAGCCGAACGAGGAATACCGTGGCTGTCCGTATCCATCGTGAGGAGTGCCATTCTGAGAATTTCCTTGTTGAGTAAAGGGCCGCTGTTGATCCGGGTGGAATGCTTCAGCTGCATGTTCACCGGGGTTCTGATCGATATCCATGAGTCGGCATTTGTGGACTCGTCGAAGTTGTTTAGGATCTAGCTTTGTCGTTGCAACGTTGGTGTGGATTCTGTGGCCCAGTATTAGTACTTCTGTGGCTTGCAATGGTGAACTTCCTGAATTTCTATACATTCTGCTGTTGGTGGAATGCGGTTCCGGGAGGCGATATTCGTTATTTGTTTGAGGGTGTGATGAGGCTTGCGTTGGTTACGAAGAAAGAAGACGAAATATTATGGGAGTAAAGATGACAGCTGTCAGCAACTTTCTGAACCCAACAGACCTGCAGGCCAGTAGGACAACTCCGAGGCAAAGGCAAGACTGAAAAGGGTACCCTACCAGCTTGGCTTGAGAGCAAGCAGCTTTATTAAGGGCCCGGAGATTTGCAGATTCGTTTACATGCTAATAAGTATTAGTTTCCCACTCTCGCTTCAAACATTTTCAACATCTTCATCCTTCTTCTGGCCTAAGAACGGGACCGAAGAACCTAGCACGAATTGTTACCATGAGGAGCGACGACGACAAACCCACCCTCCCTGCTGGCCGGAATTATCCCTCTATCGCACCCGAGCAAAGCTTGAATCTCAATGCCCGGAAGCAGCAGCTACAGCAACAACAGCAACAGTTACGGCTGCTACGGCAACATCATCAGCTACAGTTACAGCTGCTACTACAGCAACAGCAATTACAGAAACAACGTAACTACAATTGGTATCTCTTGAATCGGCAGCAACAATACCACCTTCAACGCCATCAGCAACAATATTCGCAGAATAACTCCCACCATCCCTACTGGCAGCAACCGTTGAACCAAACCGGCCCTCCTCAATCTCAAGGAGTCTCATACCAGCAAGCAGCAATGGCAGGCCAACCAAACTATGCCCTCAACTACAACACAAGCAATTTTCTTTATGGGAATTTTCGGCAGTTTGCAAGTCCAGCAGGCTTGGTCACATATCGGTACGCACCTCCAGCTTCTGGTGCCTTTGTTCCGGCTACAGTCAAACCGCACACCCAAGCAACGCAGCCAACGGTTCATCAGCAACTAGCATCTGATCCGAGGGCACGGCAGCAACATCAACTCCAACAGAATGTGCCAGCACAGCCATATCCTAGAACTATACCTCAACCCTGGCAACAAATCCACTATATACAGCCCTTCCAACCTCACCACAACCACTCTCCAATTACCAACCCATATCCGCCGTCACCTCCACAAAAGAAGATGCCCTCTCAGCAGCGGGTACAACCTCAACAGTATCATCCACAACAACAACAAACCTCCTCACACCTTCGCAACATCACAAACATTGCAAAGGGAGGCATTGACGTGGAGACGAAGGAGGAAGCGTCAGAGAAGGAGAGGGAATGCAAACGACGAGAAGAGCAACATCGAGAACTTGTTCGACAACAGCTTGCAGAATTGCATGCCAAAGACCTTGAAGCGGTTCCGCAGTCTCCGAAGCAGATCATGAGGACACAGGCATCTGATCCACCAGACACCGTTGTTTACGACAACAAACCCCACCTGATGAGAGATAGACCGTTGCTCCACCGTGATCTGCAAGTCGGCGGCTTGTATACGCGAGCATCGGGATCTGGTGATAAGAGAGAGAGTGGAGATGGTGGTAATAGAGCCGAGGAGCATGCCACCAATGTCCGTGATGTGTCAGAACTGAGTCTTGAGGAAGGTGCTGAGGATACGTTTGCCGACTGGGAGGACGATGAAGATGAGCCCGTTGATTGGGAACATTTTTGCTACCCTGGCCCACGTCGGGTTGGTGCCGATGCAGCACGCAGTAGAAAAAGGCCGGAGCTGACTGATGAGGAACTTTGCGAGCTGATGGAGGGATGGGACGCTTGGGAAGAACGGTGTCGAGACGATGCACCAGATGTCTTTGATTTCGGCGATGATGAGGATGGAGCCGAGACTCAGGAGAATGATGATGGCTGGATCCGCCAGCTAAGTGCGGAAGGGGGCGCCCAGCTCCACTTCTTTCCTGTCAGATCCGAGGATGAGTAGAGCGCATCACTCAGACAGAACAGCGAGAGAGAGAAACCGGAGCCTGCACCCTCATCAAACCAATCAACATCTACTCCGATGCCCGAGAACCCCTTCGCCGTACCCAACAAGCCAATTCACCCTGCACAAAAGATTCATCCCAAGCATCAACCTGGCCCGATCAGACGGAACGGTCCCTCCACACCAAAGAAGTCTGTCCTTCCTCAACCATATTATACACCTACGCCGGCAAGTCGTTTCAGAGCAGCTCGGCCAGTGTCGTCTCCGATGCTCCAAATTCCACCTCAGTATCACCGTGCAGCAGCGTCACCACCATCAACCCATCCCTCCTCCCAAGAGTCTTTCTGGTCTGCCGTTTCCACTTGATTGTGATGGTCTTGCAAGCTTGGATATGTGTTTGGGTTGCGGAAAAGTTTACTGTTGTTGAAAAACGGTTTGATGACGAGGGCGGGAGGGATGAGTTTATGGTTTTCTGTCGTTTGTGAGGTAATATTGGTTATTGTCATTGCGAACGTTTGTGCCCTTTTATGGTCTCTAGTTGAATGACATGCTTTTGAATTCTTCTGGTACATTTAGCTCTGGAATAGTTCTAGGTCAAACCGTTTTCCGGATTTGCATTTTCCCACCAAAAGTATCACTTTGCAAGGGCCTAGAGCATCGCCAATTCAACCTGAAATCCTTAGCCCGTTCTTTATGGTATAGAGACTAGTAAAGTCTGTACCTTTCTGACCAAGTAAAATCTAGTAGGGCGAATCATTCTCTTCCTAGATGGCCTCAAAGGTAGAGAAATTGTTAAATCACAAAAATCCCATGCAATTATGCGCCAAGACGCATCCTTGGCAGTTCCATGTGATTATATCGTGTCTCCTGCCTTCAAAACAAGAAATATCTAGCTGTGATTTCAAGAATAAGGTGGATTGTGTATACCTAAGAACCTTTCAAAAAAATCGCCTCAGTGGAAATAACATGGGGGTTGTGGTGTTGGGCAAAAAAGTACCGATTTTGGTGGTAACTTCAGCTCAGAATCCGGAAAACGTTTTGACCTAAGACGAATACCATACTAGTAACTTTGTACTTATCTGACTCTCCAGTTGGTCTATAATCAACAAATCAGAAGAGCATTCATCGTTAATTACTTACTTTTTGAATTACTATGGGTTATGATGGACTGAATTGCGGTATCGTCTTTTGCTTTTTAGAGTCCCTCTTCTTTCTTCTTCTTTGGGCATCGGTTGTTATCTAGATCGATCTTATCTTTTCTGCAATATATCGTAGTTATCATAGTGCGTCATATGGATGGTCCGAGCTCAGGCTTCTCTCAACTCCTGTCAAACCCCAAACAAACACCGTTATCATCCGACATTCTACTACTTATCTATACAGAAAGCCTGTTTCGTTTTGGACTCATGAGATATGGATATCACATCGCTGCACAATTGCGGAACCCAAAATGAACCAGACGACAGATATGCAGTTCTCAAGATCGCTGCGGTTTGTTTGCTTTTCCCTATTGCCTACTGGCCCCAGAGATAACTATGAAAGCCTCTTTAAGAAAGCATGCATCTAGTGGATGCCGACAACAAGACTACGAGCATAAGAGGTCGAGATACCTTCAAAAACAGAAAAAGACAAAGAGAAGCGACAAAAACCGACAAACTGGCAACTTGACATTGGTCTATCAAATCTCCCTACTCAACACACTCAATCAAACTTCTCAAAAACTCCCTGCCTTCCCGGATAACAAACAATCTACCCAACGCCAATCCACAGCAGAATCTTCTTCAGTCAAGTCTTCTTCATCAGACGGACATGGCAGAGCGGGTGGAGGCTTGAGAAGAGGGGCGGCCTGGTGGGGGTGATGAGGCAGTGTGAGGATCACAGTGAGCAGGTACAAGAGGGAAAGGCGGAGGTGGTGGAAGTCTTCGACGTCGTTGTGCGGGCGTTGGGGTGTGGTACGGCTGGGGAAGGATTAGTTTTCTGGGAGTATTTGGGCCGTTGTGGCGGGACGGTCCGGGGACGGGCTTGCGGTTTTGAGGGATTGCTTGTCTCTGGGGTGTGACGAAAACGGCTGAAGATGTTTGGTCTGATGGCTTTTGATCTGACGGCTGCTTGTCGTGCTTCTTCTCCTCATTCTGTCGGAGGGAAGATGTCTAATCCTCCTCTGAGCTGATGGGGAAAAACAGCAGCTTTGCGCTATCCTCGTTACTGAGGCAGGTAATCCACCGCTCGTCATCATCCATCTCATCGTCCTCATCCTCATCCTCATCCTCGTCTGGGTAGTCCGGGGGGGCATCTTTGTTGTGCTCATCCCAAATTGCCCATTCTTCCATCATCTTGGCGAATTCTTCATCAGTTGGCTGTGGTCGTTCCTTATGACTTGATACCCCATTTCCACCTCCTCCAGGATAAACAAAATCATTCCAATCCACTCCTTCGTCCTCCTCCACCAAGTCCCCTGAAGCTCCAGCATGAGTGCGGTTACCACCACCACCACCACCACCACCACCACCACCACCACCACCACCGCTTCCAATCCGACTGGCTCCGTCTTTTCCGACTCCCCGACCTACACCACCTCCACCTTCACTGTTGCCGGCTCCACCACCACTCCCTCCCATATCCCCGTCCTTTGAACTCCCATAGGCCGGACCTCCGCCTTGATCACCACCGCCCGCAGCCCTCTCGGCAAGCGCCAGCAACTCGCGATATTCCTCACTTCTTGCAATCCAGAACTTCTTGCCTTCATCCTGGATATCTTCGAGATTGGTCACAAAGAAACAGGTTCTTTCTCCGTCTTGGGACCCTTCGAGGAGGTAGGCACGCCCAGGCAACGAGTCCTGAAAGTCTTTGTCGATGGGATATACGAGCAAAGGATGGCTCAGATTAAGATAACTCTCCTTCAGAAACTTTTCCGGTTTCGGTCGTACGATCACCTGCTTTTCCGGCTGTCCTTCGAGCGGTGTTGTTCCTTCAAATGCCATAAATCTTTTGGCGTGCGCGATGTCCTTCTTTGTGGGCTTTTTCTTCCTGAGGGACGATGTGGTGAGCTGTATCAATACCCTCCCATCACGACCAAGTCCTTTCTGCATGACGACCGCGAATCGATATTTCCGTTGCTTTATGTCATCAGGAATCAGCATCCCAGCTCCATCCCTCCACCGCATCGTCTCACTTGGCTCCCAGCACAACGTCTTTCCAACAAAGCGGGCACTCAGTGGCGAATCATCGTTGATAACCTGCGGGAACGGCATGCATACACGGTAAAACCCCCCCTTCTCCAGGTTCTGGATAAGCAACGGTCTGCAGTTGTCTCTATGCGTGCGGTCGCTATAGTCGATGAGTCTTCCACTCGGTTCGGGCGACGGAGTGCCGGAAGCGATTGGCTTCGGAGAGATCGACGTCTTTTCAGTGATCTTTGCTTCTTGAAGCGCAGCAAGCTGCTGTTTGACGAGCGCACGGTGAGCTTCCTCTCCTCGCTTATATTCCTCCTCGTCCTCCTTCTTCTTGTCGTAGTCAATGATTCCCTTTGCGATGTTGGAGATGTCTCGCAGTGGCGGCTCGATTTGCTTCTGAGGAGGACCTTGCGGTTGAGGAAGATGTTGATGCTGGTCATCTTGCTGCTGTTGGGGTTGATGCTGTAGCGGAGAGTGCGTCTGAAGACGACGTTGCTGTTGCTGGCCTTGGTGCCACTGAGAATGTTGCTGCTGACGGTGTTGATGAGGCTGCTGATGGTGTTGATGGGATTGCTGCTGCTGATGAGGCTGTTGCTGATGTTGGTGATGAGGTTGTTGCTGCTGATGAGGCTGCTGGTGGCCTTGTTGCTGCTGAAGATATTGCCCATACTGCCATCTCGGATCAACGGGCACTTGTTGGTAGTGGCCAGGCTGTTGCTGTGGCTGAAAATTTTGCTGGGGTGGGAAAGAGGCTCCAGGTATCGGTAGGTATGGATTCGTAGGAAAGCCTGTTGGGCTTTGCTGTGAGCCGTGAGGCTGATTCTGTGCGTACGGCTGAGCGTATGGGTTATAATTCGGGTTGTAGGCAGACTGTTGCTGGGGTTGGCCGTAAATATGCGGATAGGGCTGTTGCTGGTATGGATTCCCTTGATAATGATTCTGCGTTTGGAACACTGGCTGCTGATGACCTTGGCCTTGCTGGTAATACTGCGGGTTCTGCTGCTGTGGTTGCTGCTGAGCTGGCCAGTTTTGGTAATTTTGCTGTTGCGGCTGCTGATGATACTCGGGCACATATAAACCTTGATGTGGCACCGCTGGTTGTCCCTGTTCGTTCATGCCGGGAGGAGTGGCCTCGTTGTTGTTGTTCATTTCGAAGATGGAGATGGGTCCAGCAGATTCTGATTGTGAGAAGAGGGCTGTCCTAGAATGAAGAAAGCTTAATGAAGCGAAGGTTGGTGCAATCTGGAGGGTTGGTGGGTAAGGAACTTGGCTTGGATCTCCAAATCTCCGAAATTCGCTTCAAGTCGCTCTCGGGTTTTGGCGATTGAGGCTAGGAAATGCTACTTGCACTCGTCCTTTTCCGTCCGTCGAAGCTGTCACGTCAGTTTAACTAACTCAGCGGAAAAAGTGAATGGGATTGACAATAACAGATTAATACTTAACAAGAAGAAGCCGGCTCAGAGTAGTAGAGCGCGTTCATGAATATAAGTTTGCAAATTTGACTCGGTGAAACTCACGATTGGTTGCAGTACGGAAACATAGTGATCTACTTCGAAGCTTCTACTAATATTATAATATTAACCGTATCCACATGTACAGAAAGTATATCTCCCATCTCATCCGCAACGTCTACCTCTCTAGCTCTATATATACAGCAAGCCTGTTTTATTACACCTTCGACTCATAAAGTATAGATTTCACAATCACAACCTGAAGGGAACCAGACGACATATAGTAAGTACAGTAATAATAACCCCTAATACTTTAAGGTCAAGAAGTATTTGACCCGGTACTCAGCAAGCCTCAATACACCATGATATAGTTAACCAACGAGCATAAACCGCCTTCTAAGCAAATCGTCCTCGAATATGCAATCCTAACTGAACTCACCATTCCAACGCCTTGTAACCAGAGCATCACATAAACAAAACCGGTGTAATCCTCATCCTCCATCATCAGCCATGCATGCCTTGCCACCCATCCAACCTTCCCATCAAGCCGAGCCTACCGAGCGGGAGGAGGCCTGCGAAGAGGGTCTAGATGATGATGGTGAATCCGAGTCCTCAATGGGGCCAACTTTCTTCTTGAACTCCTGGAACTGACGATAGAATCGGGAGATGCACCTGTTAAGTTCGTCCTGCTCCTTGCGGAGCTCAGCCTTCTTCCTGTCGAGCTCGGCCTGCCTCTTTATGATGTCTTCCGATGCCTCCTCAATCATATCCATCTCCTTTGAGAGTTGTATTTGCTCCAGTTTCTTTTGTTGATACTCCTCCAATTTCGCTTGGGCTCGTTTTTCTACAAGCTCGTCCACGCCCTTAAGAATCGCTTCCCGCTCCTCTGGGGTTCCGAGTGGTACCTCCTCTAGGTCCTTTCGGACGACCAGCTTGATGCTCTCTAGTAGTTGGTGGAAATCGGGAGGGGTTTGGCTCGAAGAGGCTCCCCAGGGTGGCGGATGTTGAGGGACAGACGGATGTTGGAACTCTGATGGATGTGGTGGTGCCTGTGGGTGCTGTGGATGTTGCAGGTATGATGGAGGGTCTTGTGGTAGGCATAGTGAAGAGAACTGTGAGTGTCCTGGTGGTACGACAAGATTTGGTGACTGCAGCGACTTCTGATGGAGTTTGTCTTGTTGATTCGGCTGCTGCTGCTGCTGTTGTTGTTGTTGGGAAGGGTATAGTTGAGTTTGGGAGAGTGGATCTTCTTGCCGATGTGACTGAGAGTTCTCTGTATCAGGATCTGATGCTTGCTGGATGTTGCTCATATTGCAATCCATTTCGATATGGGTGAATGTTGTTTGTTTGGGGTGTCGACGTGGGGTAACAGGACTTGAAGTTGTTTCGAAGGAAAAAGACAAACATAGCTAGCAGCTGTTAGACGGGCTTCTTGGAATCCTGGTTCTCCGGAGTTGACACCGGTATTTGTGGAAAACTTGCGACTTCCCCGGTGGAGTTTCCCTCAAGCTTATACATACAGCCGGTTCAATGTTTTTGAAGACTCAGGGTAAGTTAGGGTTAAGACGAGCGCCAAAAAACGTACAGCACCAAGGATTCCCGCGTGGTCACCCACTGCAGTACTAACTTGGCGATTAGAAGCTTGACTATGGGAGAGCGGACGGGATCCCGTATATTCTTCAATCTATGGCCGTATGTGACTGTAGTGGCCCAATAACATATTTATCATTGGCTCAACATCGATGCTGAAAACCTGGCCAAACTAACCAGGTTCTCATCCAAAGCTCAACAGGGACAGTCACAGCAGCAAACTAGAACACAGAAAGTACTCAATACTAATTCATTCCCATTCATCCTATCGACTAAGTACCCATAACTAATCCCAATTCCGTCCATCCTTTCTCACCAGCCCAGCCTCAGCCAAGCCAGCAGAATCCGGCCAATAAAATCCCTACACATCCAATCCTCCCAACAAGTCCTCATGGCACCGCAGTAAGGACCGTAATAAGCATAAACCTCCCATAAGACAAGTATTTGGTAAGGTAACTAAAGTTAAAAGAAAGAATGCACCTCATAAACGCATCAAAGCTAAGAATGAAAAACCCGTGAGATAAAAACAAAGGGAATTAAGGTAATAAAAAGTGGTAAAACATAAAGCCACAAGTAATAAAAGTATGGTATAAACGCCCCTGGTCCATCTATAGACACCGATCCTCTAGAGCAAAAAAATGAGAGATATTAAGGAAACTTCAAAAACACCTGACAACGCTTAGAAGGCGCCACCAATGATTCCGCCTGTGCCTCGTAATGATCCTTGGACACTACTTGGTGGTGGAATGGGTGTTGCCTCGTCGTCAGTCTCGTCTTCGCCAACCTGGAAGCTGCTATGGTACCGACGAGAGCCGTGGTTGGAGTCATGCTCACTTCCTTCTTCGAGGACGATGCTGGCGGTCATGCCTGGCACGCCATAGCCGACGGGAAGGCTTGAAGCTGGTGACGAGTGGTTGAGAGTGTGTGTTGAAGAGGAGGTTGTGAGGTTCGAGGAAGAGGAAGGGTGGTGGTTGTGTTGACGGAAGGAAAGGCTCGAGGAGTGATGATGGTGGTGGCTAAAGTTGCGGGTGATGGAGCTTGAACGACTGATGCTGGGTCGTGGTGAGGGATTTGGGTTTCCGAGAGTTGGGGTGATGGGGAGCGAGTTGGTGTGGTTTAGAGGCGGTGGCTGTGGTGGGAACTGGTATGACGGTGACGGAAGGCTAGGCGAAGGTGGATGAGATAGATTAGATGGTGGAGGTTGGATGCCCGGCTCACGGGGCGTTTGGACTATTGGTGGAGAAGGTAGGACAGGGGATGGTGGGACAGAAAATTCGCTGGGAATTTCTGGAGTTGGGGGAAACATAGGGCGGGAAGAGTGAGCAGACGTGGGGATCGATCTGGGATGGACGGGAGATGGTGCTGTGGGGTAAAAGTAGCGAGGGGCGGTGATGGAGGTGGGAGTCTGAGATCGAGATTGTGACCGAGATTGCGACCGAGAGATTGAATTCGATCTCAGTGAAGAGCAGAATGACGCCTTGGGAGACAACTGGTGATGCCCTGGGTGGTGGTGATGTCCGTGATGGTGGCTAGCCGGTGAATTATGATTAGAATTAAAGGTATTATTGGTGTTGATGAAACCGGGAGCGAATGCAAGATGCTGCAGTATTCTCCTTGGCGACTTCTTTTCGGTCGAGATTGTAACCTCCGAACTGGAAGACGTCGAAGATGAAACGGTGGCTGCATTGAAAGTTCCCTTTTCCATCTCCTCGTGATATTCTCCGCCTGATGCTGTGCCCGTCTGTCCCTGCTGTCCCACTGATCCATCGACCCCACCACACTCGTTTCCTTCCTGCACGCAATCGTTGTCACACTCTGACGTTTCCCAGAACTTCGGTCCGGTAGCGAACGACGGGGAATGCTCCCTATGAGATTCCAACACTGCCTCCTTCTGGTCCTCGCCTACCGAACTGGTGTCCCAAGTGTCGAAGGCCGTCTGCCCTGCTGCAGAATCTGGCGCCCTTCGCCGCGTCATTTCTACCTCCATCTCACTATCCATCGTAGGGCACCTGCTGGTCGGCATTGAAATAGGGTTTGTCGATCTGGTGGTACGTTTCCGCCGCAGGCTGGACAGGGTTCCCTTTGCCGAGAACTTGCTGGAATAGTACTTGACCTTGTAGATGGAGTCGTCAATAGTATTGTTGGCGGTGGAAAAAGTACTGGCATTCGAAAGAGCAATATGCTGATCCGTCGATGGAGGGTCGATAATCACATCCGTAGTAGGAGAAGAAACCGAGAATGGATTCCTGCCATGCCCATACCCATTTCCCTTCCCACCATTGGCGTTTGCCTCCAAGTCTCCATTAGTAGATGGAAACCTAAACGAGCCGATGCTAGATCGCTTGCTTTTCCTTTTTGAAGCAGCATCCCATAGTCGTCTGATCGGTGGCCTCGGGCGATACCTCATGCCACTATCGCCATGGTCTGAGAATTCAAAGGCAAACAGATAAGTCCAGAGTCCGGTCTGCGCCATCACAGCCACAATCCAGAATGCAAAAGCTGGTCCCAAAATCCTAGCACTATCATACCCCAGAACTTTGGTGTACATGGGCGAAAGTGAATTGCCCAGCTTGTAGAATCCCCATGCCAAACATGATGCAGATAGAGGTGTAGCCAAACAGTTGGAGATAATTCCAGCGTAGAGGATGTATGTCGAGTGCTTGGGGTGCTTCAGATGTGGGAAGCTGGCGGTATTGGTAATGGACGAAGGTTTCCGTAGTACCGTCAGTTGAAATGTGCAACCCAATACCAGTAAACACGAGGTCAGGTTGAAGATCGCTGCTAAGATTCCGGGGGCTGTGATCGAGAGGTTTGCCTGGGCCGAACGGACGGAGAGGACAATAAAGAATGCTGTAGTAATGACCGTGGGTAGAGACACAAAGATGCCTGCTAAAAGTAGACGATGGTGTGGGCGTATGCCCATAGTGGTGGGCTTGTGGGTCCGTTCGACTTTGTCCAAATCGTGAGGCTCTCTAGGTGATCTCTGTCCCGTCAAGGCGAATCAGCAAGGTCGAGGGTAAAGGTGAAGCTGAAGTCGACGCCGTCGTGATGTTCTTCGAGCAGTCGAATGTCGTGAAAAAACAAGATGCGCTTGGAATGCGAAAAAAAGACAAATCGGAAAAGGTCGTAACAGTCGTAACGTAGGCCGTAGGCGGGTTATCAATGATCGAAATCTGATTCCCCCTTATCCCCGATGTTCCAGAGTTTCTGTCCGTCTTCGATGCAAGCTTCCAATTTCCCCTTCCTTGGACCGCGAACCCTTTCTATCCCTTTTCTTCTTCGGTAAAGGCGAATCCTTATGTTTGGTGCGAAAAGAGATGAAACCCTTCTTTTTAGCAACGCCCGTCAGCCGTTCCACTGGCTTGACTCCAGATGACCCTAGCCTCCTCCGGTATCCGAGCACGAGATGATCCTTGGGGTCGGCTTGCCGTTTCCACCTCAATTCCAGACTGTTGATAACAATGCCGAGTTTAGTTTGGTGTTTGGCGGGGTTGTCGTTGTGGTGAGTGAATGCCGAGTTGGACAAACCAAAGCTGTTGAAGATGTGCCGTGAGGTGTAGCAGGAATGGAGGATTGACAGAACGTTTGCTTCGTTTGACGACGGGATGACTTAATCGAGAGGAACCTGTCGTATGAGCCTTGTTGATCAAAGTTACCGATGGTATGCCACGTTTCGGTCGGTTTGCTGTTCGTCCAGTGCTATTTTCGAGAGGGCGCGAATCGAAAGTTTGGAGAGTCGGTAGATCACAACGAGGTGCAAACGCGCTTGTGTGATGATATATCAAGCCCTTTTTGTTTCCCGTAACAATGGCGAGTGCCCAATTGGATTTCCGCTTCGAGATTTATGGCGATATGAAGTTCGTTATATTGCCCCTCGCGATTCCCTTTAGCCCTTTTGTGATGGATCGTGCCTTTTTGAAGTCCAAACTCGTCCTGAAGTGGGTGCCGTGTCGATATTAAGAGCGAACAGACCAAGACAGGGGTGAAGTGTGGACAAACAGAAAAAGTGACGGGAGAGGTAAGGTGAGTAACTGAGGGGAGGGAGAAGGTTGCGAGGAGAGAGTGGGGAGAGGGGATGAAAGAAGGAGGGAAGGAGAAACAAATTGGATGGATCCGAGAGGATAAAGAAGAGAGGTCGGGAGGACAGAGAAACTCTCGTGAGTTTCTGGTGCAAAGCCGATTCGGAAGGTTGAACTATTGGGAAAGTCGTCTCCTGATTGCACCAAAATATGCCCGGTTCCTGGTTCGATTGGAAAGGCGACTGGGATGATGCCTGATGGTGACCCGCGAATTGGCTCGGAGAAAATGGCACAGACGTTTTTCGTTTTTGCTTCTCCCAAAAGTCGAAGAGGTTGAGATGTGAAACTTCTGCTCCAAAGGCTGGGAGTACAGGTCGATAGTCAACGTGAGCAGGTGAACTTGAGAAAGGTCGCTTGTTTTGATCTATGTTCGCCCGTCGAGAATGTTAATGTCAACCATCTCACAAACTCTTTCCAATTGGCTGTTTTCTTGCGCGACAATGGAAACACAGCATGGCACAAGCAAGGGTAGCAAGTATGTAGGAGGTAGAAGCATGTACACGTACATTCTTTGCTCTGCGACGTAAACAGGGAAACGACCGTGATGTGCGAGAATGGCGCAGATGAGCGGGGAGGTTGAGAACGAAAGGGATTCCAAGGGCGGAACTTGGGCGAATGAAAAGTTGGGCTTCTAAACGATAGACGATGCAAAGGTGAAGTGTTCAGGGCAGAAGGCCGAATATCTGGCGGAAGAGGCGGAGTGCGGCGAAACTTTGGCCTTGTAAGCAGAACATCAAAGAATTGTGTCGTCAGCATTCGATTTTGACAGCCGTCCTGCATTTCCCCTTCCTTTTTTTTCTTTCCATGCATACGACTCCCAGGCACAAGTGTGGGTAGTAATACCTCCACTATACCGTGCTGAGTTGGTGTCGCTATAATAGAGGGTTTATCGGGAGCTGTAAACAGCCAGATATATTAAACCATTCGCCAATCCGGCCATTTCTCCCAACCCAACAGAGAGAAACGGGTTTGAAATGTTGGTTCCTGGGTAAAAATACCATTCCCGTCCTAAAGCCATTCCTAAATGCGTTGGTCTCTTCTGAATCTTGGTGACTGGGACCAGCGCCAACGCCGACGACGACGACAAGTGCGGGAGGCATAAAAAAACATCACTTTTTACCCTGTGATTCACCAAACAGGACTAAACTACATCGTGAACAAAACTCTTCTTGCTCAGGCTGCTGAGGTGAGGCAATTGTACGCTTCGAAAGAGTAAACATCATGACAAAATGTTTCCTGCAGAGGTACATCCCAAACGTTTCCGAAGCCCATCACTCTGGACCGGTTGGAGACCATTCAACCGAAAAACGCCTCGGACATGATACCACTCATGGATTCTACCTCACGAGAATTCAAATCTCATCGGTGTGATAGTGGATCATTAAACACCATCATATGTCGATAGATTATAATAAGACTCCCCGGAACAGTCCCGACTGCAATCCAAAAGCAATTGCCTTCTGTAACGATGATTCCAGCCCAGGCATCATGCCACTCGATGCATCGCGATGGTCGGCATCACCGGTACTGTAGCATTTGCAATGATAGAGGGATCAACCATCCAGTGACCTTCTCCTTCGTTCCCTGAAACCCGGGGATCGCGACTCGCCATGCTAAGAATGACGAACCTGCCCGCGCGAGAGCCATGAGCTTAATGCCTGCACGATTACCAAACTCAAGAGCTCCATCTCGAGATCCATCTTGGGGCTCACAAACAGGTCTGGAATGTGAGGGAGAAAACATCTCAACATCATCACCACACCGTGAAATAGCTGTAGTACTCAGCACATTTGCAGTTCAGCCAAGGGCGATCCATTCTGAGCGAGCGCAACCTGACGTTTCCCATCTCGTTGCCGAAATCCATACCTCCATAGCCGAATCTCGGATGCGGATGCAAGATCATTATCAAGGCACCATCAGGCTTGTCAAGCTTCTGGGCAGGCATATCGTGCTAAGCCAAAGTTGCGACGGAAACCAGTTCCTGGTGGATTCTGAGAAACAAGATCATCGGTGCAGCTCATCGATACATCGCTCAGCTGGCAAGTCTAAGAACAGAATTGCACTGCTGACGAACAGATTGTAAACTGTGGAGATGTCCAGCTCTGCGGTTCGTGTCCCTGTCAGCTGTGTACTCGTGTATCCCTCGCGACAGCAACGTAGTGCGAAAGGACACAATGGACGCTCTCATAATCAGCCGCAGTCCGGTCCTTAGGGGAGTGGAAACAGAAAAGGATCTGTACGAAAAGCTTTCTGCGCTGAGATCTTCGGAACCTCAATCACGGCATCCTCCTCTCGGAGCTCTCCACTGAATCGAATCCCGAATACGCTCATTCCGGCCATGCAATACATACGTGAAGTACTTGCAGTATGCATACAATACTTATCCATATGAGTTATAATAGCTCTCATAAGAAAATTCAGGCACACAGTGCAGCTTGCAGATGGCAAACCTCTCGTGTAGAACTCATGGCGGTGAGTGCCGGTGGTGATATTTGCCGTTCTCAATCGGCTGTTTTCAAGGCGAGAAATGCAAATAGCTTGGGCGATAGTTACAAATTCTGCTGTTCTGTCTTGGGCGAGTCTCTGCTGATTCTGGAAGAATAATGTTGGTACATACTTAAGTACTTGTTTGTTTATCAGGAAGGTTGCGGAAACGGCGGTGCAGGTTCAGCTCATCTGCTGAGAAGCCGTAATGGTAGGGCTCGGGACGGTGAGCTTTGCCATACCTTACACCAACTGATAACCCTGGAGATATTGGTTGAGTACTACATATTCCGTCTGCACTCTCTTTAGAAATCTGTTCAAACTGTCAGTTCAGTTACCCGATTAAACGCAAAGAACATTCGCTAGATGCCTGACAGAACGGACGAACATTACCTCCGGAAACAACATATGACCCAGCACGAGTACCTCAACTAGAGACATCCCCCATACCCCTCTTGCTCGCGAGACACCTGTCAAGTAGTGATTTTCTTTATTCCGAGCCCTGCAGTCATGCCATCATGAAGAAAGAAAGCATCCTCAGGAACCCTCTTCTTCCCAACGTAGGTAGCCGTCCGCCGAGGCAGCCTTCGGTGGAAACCCGTCCTTGGTCCCCATGTATTTGTCAAGAAAGAGAAAGCACAAGAGACAAAGATGTGGATGTACCCGTGAAGGCCTTTTGCAAAGGAACTTGTGCTATTCATTGGGGGATACAAGCAATACCGCGATGCTGGTGCCCGTGGACATGTCTTGAAATACGGTATCCGATGCTTTGGGACGGTATCGAAATGTCAAAGATGTGCCTGCAAAACATGATGCGAATGCTGAGGTGATATGGTTAGATGATAAACGGAGCATTCTTGTACGAACAAGGCCGAATCTTCCTTCATAAAAGACGTTTTTCTTCTCTCTCTTCCCGCTACTATACTTCCTGCGAAGGCCGACGTCCGTCTGTAAGTACTCACCTGGAAACACCACGATACTCAGGTATGATTCCAACAGTCACGGATACCAGTAGCTTCAGTGACTATGCGCAACAGTTTCCTGTGCTTGTCCGTCTTGCCTCACAAGTTTTGGATCATAGTTAGCACTGCGACAATAGTTCACCGGAAACCTCGACACTCCTAAAGCGTTCCGATTCCCAACTCTCGGGGCTTTCCGAAGGGTCTTTCCGGAGGGTCTTCTTTTCTGCTGTCGTGGGCTCATGAAAGCCCAAGATCACTTCATTCTACTAAACTCTCAGAGCACTCCGACGAGAGCGTTCGGAATAGGGTCTAAGTGAATGCAAACGACATCGGAGCCTTGGTGTTGCTCTTCCCAAGCGTCCCTTTTCGGCCGCCAGCGCATCGCAAGGGCCTCCCATTTTCGACACATGGGGCAGCCCCGTCATTGCAACGAGGCGTGGGAATCTGAGACATGCCATCGCTGATGTTCCTTGCATTCTGCTTCTTTGATTCATCCAAGGCTTTCCCCGAATGAGAGAGAAAAGAGAAGGCGCATCTCGCGGGAATCTGTATCTTTCTTCAGTGCCAACGCAGTGCCCGTAGCAAGCGGTTACCGATGTCCTACTGAGCACTAGCGCAAACGACGAGAAGTACCAATCACCACCAAGCTTCGGGTGTCGTCAGCACAACAGTTTAGTGTCCCGGGTGGACCTGTACGGTACAGCATCTTAGTTAGTAAGAGTGTCTGAGTTGTCTCGTTTCCTTGTGCAGAAGAACAAAGGTAGGCGCACGATAGGCTGGCACCGCGCCTATGGGCCGATTATTTTAGTATGTAGCTGGGTTCGGTTCTGGAAAGTGGTTGAAAGCCGCCCACAAGAAGCACCTCACGCCTCCTGCGGTCTGGGAGGAGGAGGTTGAGTTAAGCTTCAGGCATGCTTCGGTACCAAGGTGTTGATGTCGGTATTGCCGGGAGCCGTGTCTCTTCCTTGTTCAGAGGAGTCTACTGTCTTGTGATTCGAGAAGTTGGTACTCCACAGACGCACACACACTCAGTAACAACCAAAGAAAGTGAAGTTGCACCGTCAGGATCATTCGGATGGCGTTGTTAGTTGATTAGGGCTACATAGAAAGAGGTCAGCAAGATAAACACCGCACTGAACCGCATGTGTGGGTAGGGAGTCGGCTACCTGTCGAGTTGGATATGAATGTAGCCGAGCTGCAGTTGTGACTCTTTCGAAACCTTTGATGGTGATACTTGTAGTAGACATCTCATGTCACAGGCATCTCGGGACACGCAAGGGCGAGGACGGGCGACGACATCGGCCGGCTCACGAGTTTGTTGTCTTTCAGAACCTGGTCAGAAGGCGTGGGCAGCGTCTTCCTGTGTCGATCAGATGAATTATCGCTAGTTCCGCGCGCACGCTTGTCGAACTTCATTGCCAGCAGTTTTCGAAACGGCTCCAATGGTTCGAATACAAGGAACCCGAGGAGCCGAATCCGAAGAGATACCGATTCGGCCCAGCTTCCAGGGCAGTGCTGTTGACTGCAGCTGAAGGTTGCGGGAGTTTCCATTCCGAAAGCACCAGCAGTGCGCCGTGTGTGCAGACGTCTTCCAAGGTCATCTCGTCCTCGCAGTCCTTGTCCAACCCACCTTCCACCCCACCATCAGTCCGCAATTCTCTCAGCCCAACAAGGAAAACTCACCCATAAGCCCGCACTCTCCGCTCCACACTCATCTCCCACACCCAGCGTGCGGCCATTTACCCGCAGCGTTCCTGGATGGCAGTTGGCATGTCAATGTTTTTGTGTAGCCGCACCAATGGGCAGATGTGTTTCTCATGCAGAAAGGTGCAATTGCCGGTCTCGCGTGTTGGGAGAGCGATGATTTGCCGTTGCGTTGACGTTTCGCAGCGCAAGAAGGTGGCTGCATGCATGCATGGAGAAAACGAAACTGGGTGAGTGTGTGGGTGGTGTAAAAGTTGGAATTTGGGATCTTCGTGATGGCGAATTGAGTTCAGACAGGCGGCTGTCAGGTGTGTTCCTGTTGTTCCTCATGTCTGTCTTGTCTCGGTTGTCAAAAACGTTGAGTGTTCTCGTTCGTCATGATGTGTGCGCCATGACGGAGATGGATTATCGCCATGATGAGATCCCGCCATGAGCCTTGATTCGGAGCCTCAATCTAGAGAGACGATCATTCTTCGGCTCCTCCGTTTCTGTGTCTCTTGAACTCATTCTTCATTTGTTTCTTCATCCTGGAACAAACTCTGCAACTGCGTGAAGAGACGGTCTCTGAGTACTAAAGTTTGAATTGCAAATACCCAGATGAAGCCTCAACCAAGTTCTTAGGGAGGCAATTGCGGCAAACGAAAAGTACGTTTTGTATCCGTAAACAGTTTTTGTTTCCTCTTGTAAACACTTCCCACAATCGTCATCCGGCTAAACGCTGGTGCCAACCTCCTCTCTTCTTTGCCTTCGGTATACCGGAGGAGATGGGAATGTAATCTCAGCCTCTCTCTCTGGAGCTCGCCGTCCCGGTAGTAATGTTGGTGGGAAAGGCGGATAGTGAGCCGCGGCGCATTGCGGCGTAATTCTAAAGTTTCGTCAGCTTTGAGAAATGTCGAATGACCCGAGCCTTTCAGCGTCTGATTTTAAATCAGCAAGATGTTGATTTGATACCATGGTGGGTTGTTGACAAGTTGAGAAGAATGTTCGAGGAAGGAGAGGAAAACTGGCGGCTGAAGCACAGCTGATTATCTAGTAGATTAGATCTCTTGGCGCTTCCATGGACAAAGCCCCTCTTCTTACTTTCTCCTGCATCCTCGCCACAAACCACAGTACTTACAACCCACAGCGATTCGGAAATGTCCTCACATAGTCACTACGCACATGCGCCTGGCACGGAAATGCTTGGATTCAAATAGATGGCAAGTACAGAGAACTCGTTTTGTGCCCCTACTAAAACTTCATAAACAGACGCGACGTTTTTCACCTAAGCCTCGACCGAGGCCCGTCCGAGCAAACGAAAAATGCTTCCACACAAGAACCTGATACTGTTGGGAGAAGAGGAGGAGGTTTTGCGTCGTGCCTCGAAGCTGGAAGTCAATGTTAAAGAGGCTCTCGCTCTTACAACCACATGGAACTAGCCTTACAGCATACTCGGGCTCTGGTTGAAATCCATACCTCGAGCACGGCACTGGCAAAAGGGAGAATCTCGCAAGATTTTGTGCCATGCACCGATACCTTGCGTAGAAAGAAGAATATCCTTGGATTATGTCGGAGGTTGGTGAAAGCAAGTACGCGCTCATATACTCTCAATTCTGAAAAAAAGGAATCTCGGGAATGTTTATCAATTTGGCTGTACAGGTAAAGTACTTTAGTACTCAAAGCCGAGGACCCTACTGATCGTCATTTTTCAAAGGAACTTTGTCGATAACCAAAACCCAGAGTTTCCGGTACGCGTTTGTACTCCTCCTTGTACAATATTTTCGCCTATCCTCGAGTCCAGGGCAATCAGCGCAATCCTTCACGGAATTTTTCGTTTTACATTCGGTCTGATTCGCATCTTCTACGTCAAATTGTTTAGGCCGCGCCCGTTCTTAAACGTGCCGTTTGGGCATAAAATAAAACAAGCGATTTCAAGGTGGTAACGGCAGTCGCTGCTTTAACAACGGCGCGCCCCATCAAAATCAGAAGAACACCAAATTTTCGCTAAGACCACAAAACATGAAATTCGAGCCTCTCTGTCTCAATGCGACAAACCTGAATTTAAATTTTTTCTGTGAGATTGAACTATAATCTGAATTGCGACAGCATATTCTAGGCGTTTTTGTGTATGGGTGTTGTGGTGGTTGTGACGGAAGGTATAAAAGTACCTCTTGAGCAAGTTTTATTTGAGGTGTGTTTTCGCTCTTAACGGTTGGCATGAAAAATCCTAGCCGGGCGGCCTCCCGTTTAAAATTCGCTTCTTAACGGCGTTTTAAGAGGGCCAGTTTAGACAGCGCCAAGACCCACCCGTTTTATGTGGTGAACGACAAGTCGCTAACGGGACCGTCTGAAAACGGGCGGGGCCTTAATTGTTACTCAAGTACAATGAAGCTGGAAGTTCCTGCGGAGAGCACAAGCTTCTCGGTAACACAGCTAATGCAACGGGTATATTGGATTGCGGTGAGTATGGCCCTTATGGGTACAGCTCGACACCTCGAATATGGCTATCATGGCGGGGTAGGAAGTATATATAAGCTTCTCAGTAGTCTATGTAGTTCTTATTATCTGCTATTCCGCCTTCTCTCCGATATCGCGTCACCTCATTAGTCTCCTCCCTATTTGCACTTTGCCGACCCGCTACCTCAGCGCCCCCGAGGTAGTCATGGACTCGGAGTTGCCCAGCATCAACTTCCCTTACCTGCTCTGCTTCCTCGTGGCATGCCCATTTCTTGTCCACTTTCTCCGCCTTCATGCCTCTCGCCAATACGCCGCCCCCATCGGCTATCAATCTCCCTTCTACTTCCCCTCAGGTCGACTCCCCTTTGGTATCTCATTCCTCCTCTTGACCATCAAAGGCTTCAAGACGCATACCCACCTTCCCCTCATGCACTCTCGCTTTCTAGTTGCAAAGCGCAAAACATATGCTTTCACAATTCTCGGTACAACAGCAATCACCACCATGGATGCCGAGAACTTCCGGGAGATCCTCGGGAGTGGATTCGAGAACTGGGGATTTGGGGAGTTGAGGCGAGGTAATTTTGGGAGTAGTTTCGGCGAAACCGGGATATTAGTTGTCGATGGCGATGCATGGTCTGCATTGAGGGGCGTATTGAAGTGTGTGTTTAGGATGAGGCGGGAGGTGGTGATGGAGATGATGGAGAACAACTGGGAGAAAGCCTGGAAGCGACTGGCAGCAAAGATTGATCTCGAAGGTGAAAAGGTGGTGGATTTGCAGCCTCTTTTCTTCCGAGCGAGTCTGGAGATTAGTTTGTGGTTTTTGTATGGTGTTGATGTTGACTCTCTTTGTATGAGCGAGGAGGAGCTGTGTCGGTTCGAGTGGGCCTTTAATGGAGTGCAGATCCACCTGGCAAAACGGAGCCGGTTTGGGAAGTTCTACTGGCTTGGTGGTGGGAAGGAGTTTGGAGAGATGATCGGCGTGATTCACAAGTTTGCGGACAAAGTCATCCGTCAATGCCTTGACCGAGAAGAGAACAAAGATAACTTCCTGCTCAGTCTCCCCCCTTCCGAGCGCCGATACCACGTCCTTTCTCTTCTATTGGCAGCTCGAGACAGCACAGCAGTAACGCTCTCCTTCTTACTTACCCATCTCGCTCACAACCTTGCCATCTTCAGCACTCTCCAGACTCAGATTCGCGACCTCTATGGCACTACTCTTTCTTCTTTCCTCTCTGTCATCCGCAAGAAGGGACCGGATTATATCGAATCTCACCCCCAACTCCTCAACCACTGCATCAACGAGACCCTTCGAGTCCACCCTCCGGTTCCTCTCAACCAGCGCTTTGCCGCCAGAGACTGCACCCTCCCTCACGGAGGCGGCTCAGATGGGACCTCGCCGATATTTATTGAGAAAGGTCAGAGAGTAGATCTCAACTTCTGGGCCCTTCACCACGACTCTGATGTATGGGGTTCCGACTCAGATGTTTGGAAGCCAGAAAGATGGGCTGAGATGGAAAAGGGTGAGAGGAGGAAGCCTGAGATGTGGCAGTTTGCACCGTTCAGCGGCGGGAAGAGGAATTGTATGGGGAGGGGTATGGCGATGAAGGAGATTGCATTCTTGGTCGTGAGGTTCTGTCAGGAGGTTGAGAGGGTAGAAGCCGAGGAGGAGGAGAGGAACAGGTATGAGAGTGAGGGAGTAAGAGCGGGGAGCTATTTGGCGATGTATGTGGCTGGGGGTGCGAAGGTGAGATGTTGGGGTAGAGGTCGTCAGAAACTCGCATAAGGAGTTTCAGGTGCCCACGAAATTCGTGATAGAGATACAGTACTTACAGGTAACTGGATCTGCACACTGACATCCTGACAAACGTACATACCCGTACGATAGATGTATGTACTTGGTTGGAATCCAGTACCCTGATCCGCTTAGCATTCAGAGCTCAGAGGTATCGGCATCGGCCAAGTCATACAGCTTTCAGAACATGCACGTATCCGACATAAGGTATCACCACCTGCCTTAACCAGCCTTCTCTTTGTGACGAGCAGGGATGCTATACTAGCTTCAGATTCCTGTCACGATTCGTCAAGCGACATGTCATACTAAAAGTGCGCCTTGTATGCAAGGGACCCCACGAGTCATTCTGAAGTACTTGTACAAGTACGTCCTGTACTCACACGTTGTGGCTTGTGCAGGTAGTACATTTCCCTTTGCTGAACAATCCTTGGTACTATTCCTCCAGACTGAAGTTTTGAAACGGACCTCCAGTGGTGACCAAGGCATGCTTTTACTGGGTACTAATTGATGTCAGCCCACACTCGATTCCACGCCTCTCTGGAACCTTATGCAATTCACAATAGAATCCCATTCGCATCTATCGTATGCATGCAAGATCCAGCTCGCCGTTGAGATCCCAAGCAGATACTTGTGCATGTGCCATGCGAGTGAAGCCGGCCCAGAAGCAAACGAAGTCGTTCGACAGCTGCATTGTAGCGTATGTGCAGGTGTATGTACCAAACCGACATGTATTCAGTTTCAAGTTCATCAGGATTCTGTGATATATCCTTATTCGTAAAGACACGACCCCCAAAAAAACTCATTCCTAGCCTTCATGCAATGGCCACCTCCCATTATTCTACGTGAACGCAAGAAGCCACGAAGACGTGAGAGCTGATCCAAAGGAACTCTCATCCCACCAAGCTGCAAGAGTGCGCAGCATGTAACTAAGGCTCATGGATGTCGACGGTGGCTTCTACCTCATATTGTTCCGGTCTTATGTGTGGCTGTCTTCTGTGAACGCAGTAAACGGCATGATCCAACAAGGATGGGTCCCCAGAAGCAATGTTCAGCTTGTAGATTCGAGTCTCGCGAAATGGTATAGTTGAGAGCGGAACACCGGAAGGTGGATCGGTCTCCCATGGATATACTTCGCCATCAAAAGAGCCTGAGGTAAAGGTGCCTTCCTTGCCGGCTTTTGGTGGTTCGAGTTGCTGTTGCTGGGGAGTGGATTCGGGCCCGGATGCCGGTGTTTTGCTCTCGTTGCTGCTCATTGGAAATTGTTGCAAGTATGTCCTATGGACACCTCTTTGCAAATTTTATCATCGAAGAGGCGGAAAAGTACTTTCTGTCCGGAGTAGCTTCCGGAACATAGACGTAGCTGGCATGATAAGATCTGGCCAGAACTTTTTCTTTATGCGCTCACTTTTTGATACTTTGCCACACTTTCCAGTACAACCTCCGAATATCTCATTTTTCTTTGCCTCAAGCTCGCCTTCAACAACAGCAACTTACAAAGAGTTCCCGTCGAACAAAGTTGTGGCAACTTAAACTCATTCGACTGCTCGTCCCGACTTTGGATCATTTTCAACATGGTCAACCTCCGCAGGCCAACACAGAAAGCTGACTCGGCTTCGACTCGACAGGTAGAGCAGGATATCAGCAAAGACCTCTTACCAGATACGTGTGGACAGAAGCTCATGCATGCCGTTATCAAGCTCAGACCGTCCCCTCCAGTCAATGACGCCGCTCTTCGCCAGCTCAAAAACGTCAAGCGGACCTGGGCTGCCCTTTTCGCAGAGGATTGTGACTGGGTACCTTACGATTCGTCCAAGCATCAAGACTACGTTCCTCTTCCAGTTAGCGAATACTGGGATAGCGAGCTTGTTTACACTGTTCTGGCAGTACACGATTGTGGGACGCATGAAGTAGGCGACATGTTTTTCCAGATTGGAGGGACTTTTTTCCTCTATATCGGAGTCAATGAGCATGAGGTTGAGCTCCATGAGCCTGAGGTTTACGTCCTTGGCCAATTGGGCGATGAGGAAGAAATCATTGCAAGCTTGATAGATGTTGCGTTAAGGCCGGATCTGTGAAGGCCCACTCACGAGCGCTTCCCGCTCGCGAGCAGGACATCAAATTCGCGACTGGGAATCCCAGTTGCGAGCAAGTCCCAGCCACGAATGGCTTGGCACCCCACCAAATTTCAGTGTCCCACTCACGAGCTTCTACTACTTTGCT